>JAWQFJ010020113.1:50000-72500 GCA_034096865.1 Theodoxus fluviatilis | reverse complement strand
TCTGCCTGTGTCGTCTCTGCCTATTTGTCTGTGTCTCTGCCTGTGTCTCTGACTGTGAGAATGTGTCTGCTGTGTCTCTGTGTCTCTGCCTGTGTCTCTGACTGTGAGAATGTGTCTGCTCTGTCTCTGTGTCTCTGCCTGTGTCTCTGACTATGTGTACATGTCTCTGCCTGTGTGTATGAGTCTCTTCCTGTTTGTCTGTGTCTCTGCCTGTGTCGTCTCTGCCTGTGAGAATGTGTCTCTGCCTGTGAGAATCTGTCTCTGCCTGTGAGAATCTGTCTCTGCCTGTGAGAATGTGTCTCTGTCTGTGAGAATGTGTCTCTGTCTGTGAGAATGCGTTTCTGCCTGCGTCACTGCCTATATCTCTGTGTCTCTGCCTGTGAGAATGCGTCTCTGCCTGTGAAAATGTGTGTCTGCCTGTGAGAATCTGTCTCTGCCTGTGTCGTCTCTGCCTGTGAGAATGTGTCTCTGCCTGTTTGTCTCTGCCTGTGAGAATGTGTCTCTGCCTGTGTCTTTGTGTCTCTGCCTGTGAGAATGTGTCCCTGCCTGTGAGAATGCGTCTCTGCCTGTGTCTCTGCCTGTGAGAATGTGTCTCTGCCTGTGAGAATGTTTCTCTGCCTGTGTCGTCTCTGCCTGTGAGAATGTGTCTCTGCCTGTGAGAGAGTGTGTCTCTGCCTGTGTTTCTGTGTTTCTTCCTATGTCTCTGCCTGTGTCATCTCTGTGTCTCTGCCTGTGTGTACGGGTCTCTGCCTGTGTGTATGTGTCTCTTCCTGTTTGTGTGTGTCTCTGCCTGTTTGTCTGTGTCTCTGCCTGTGTGTCTGTGTCTCTGCCTGTTTCTCTGCCTGTGTCTCTGTGTTTCTTCCTGTGTCCCTGCCTGTGTCGTCTCTGCCCGTGTGTACGTGTCTCTGCCTGTGTGTACGTGTCTCTGCCTGTGTGTATGTGCCTCTGCCTGTTTGTCTGTGTCTCTGCCTGTTTGTCTGTGTCTCTGCCTGTGTGTCTGTGTCTCTGCCTGTTTTTCTGCCTGTGAGAATGTGTCTCTGTTTGTGTCTCTGCCTGTGTCTCTGCCTGTGTCGTCTCTGCCGGTGAGAATGTGTCTCTGCCTGTGAGGATGTGTCTCTGTCTGTGATAATGTGTCTCTGCCTGTGTCTCTGTGTCTCTGCCTGTGTGTCTGTGTCTTTGTGTGTCTGTGTCTTTGTCTGTGTGTCTGTGTCTCTGCCTGTGTGTCTGTGTCTTTGCCTGTGTGTCTGTGCCTTTGTCTGTGTGTCTGTGGCTGTGTCTGTCTTTGTGTCTGTGTCTCTGTCTGTGTGTCTGTGTCTCTGTCTGTGTGCCTGTGTCTCTGTCTGTGTGTCTGTATCTCTGTCTGTGTGCCTGTGCCTCTGTCTGTGTGTTTGTGTCTCTGTGTCTCTGTATGTGTGTCTGCCTGTCCATTCACCCGTCTAAGTTTGCAAGTTAAGCAATGCTCATAAGTGTGGGGAAACTATACGAGCAGACAGGATTTTATATAATGTTGATTTCATATAATACATGTACCAGGAGCCCTTTTCCGATCATATGTGACTAAATAACTTTTTTGGAATAGAAAAGGATGGGTGGGTGGAGGATGCGGGCATATCATTATGCTTGATTGTGAAACAAAACTTCATTAAAAATTGTGAGCTATGCTGATAGATGAAGAAAAAAAATTACAGCCTTGTGAGTAAGATAGTTTAATTTTCGGAGGTGGTTGATAACGTCAGTGCTTAGTAATCTATAACCTGGCTTGTCTACGAGGGGAGAGAACCGGAGGGGTTTGTTTAGGACGGCTTAGTTCGCAGCAATCACTCCCATATTCGAGGAAATAAATATGAGAGTACCCCTGTTTTTGCATACAGAGCACACCCGACGCCCCCTTCTCCCTAACCACTCCTCTCCCACTCCTACCCTTCATCTGGCCCCACACCCATACCCCTCCTCCAACACCCACCCATTCCCCGACCCCGTCTGACTAATAGTTCTGATGAACTCGGCTCTCATTTGGGAGATAAGAGTTGCTTTTCTGTTGCTTTAACAATACAAAGACAATAGCAGGCACCCACTGGAGTTTCGTCTTCCTTCAGGTTTATGTGAGTGAGAATAGAACCACCCCTTCTCCCAACGCGATTCCTAAAAGCAAATAAGTAGGGAAATCGATAATTTTACTCTAACCAGATCTAGTGATTTTCGCGGTCAATAGACTTACACAACCTACGAAGTCTGATAGGCTGCAAAACTCTATTCATCATCAACTGCTCTGCACAGTGAATAACGTTTTGGCTTATTCTGAAATAGATGTGTAATTCTGCAGTGACTGTTTATTTGTTGCACCAGATGATCCACTAGGTGAGGAGGCATTGTGAAGCACATTAATCCCACGTGAACTTTGAAAAGATCCATTAGATGTACATAATAAAATTCAAGGGTAGACAAATACTCTTCCTTAATCCACCTACTTAAGATATCCTCATGAATGCTTCTAGTGAACCTATCTTACACCACCAGCTTGTTTACATGCTCAAGATACAATCAACAGATTGTTTATTCACAAAAAATAAGTCAAGTTTACCATAAAAAAGCCGAGTAAGTCGATTTGAGATGAGAGA
Organism: Theodoxus fluviatilis; assembly: GCA_034096865.1. Lineage (NCBI taxonomy): Eukaryota > Metazoa > Mollusca > Gastropoda > Cycloneritida > Neritidae > Theodoxus > Theodoxus fluviatilis. The sequence goes on along the minus strand of JAWQFJ010020113.1, from coordinate 69,882 downwards.
TGGATGGATGGATGGATGGATATATGGATGGATGGATGGATGGATGGATGGATGGATGGATGGATGGATGGATGGATGGATGGATGGATGGATTGATATATGGATGGATGGATGGATGGATGGATATATGGATGGATGGATGGATGGATTGATATATGGATGGATTGATATATGGATGGATGGATGGATGGATATATGGATGGGTGGATGAATGGATATATGGATGGATGGATATATGGATGGATGGATGGATGGATGGATGGATGGATGGATGGATGGATGGATGGATGGATGGATGGATATATGGATGGGTGGATGAATGGATATATGGATGGATGGATATATGGATGGATATATGGATGGATATATGGATGGATATATGGATAAATGGATGAATGGATATATGGATGGATGAATGGATATATTGATGGATGGATAAATGGATGGATGGATAACGATTTACGGTCTATCTGCCTTTGAAGGCGATGAACGGCCATGTATTGACCATGAAAAATCATTAGAGCTGGTAGGAATGAAGACAGTCACGATTTCTTGACGTATTCGCCTCTTACAAAACGCGTAGGGAGACGCGGTGGGACATGTCTTACCTCCAACCTGCAGAGGGAGACGCGGTGGGACATTTCTTATCTCCAACCTGCAGAGAGAGACGCGGTGGGACATGTCTTACCTCCAACCTGCAGAGAGAGACGCGGTGGGACATGTCTTACCTCCAACCTGCAGAGAGAGACGCGATGGGACATGTCTTACCTCCAACCTGCAGAGAGAGACGCGGTGGGACATGTCTTACCTCCAACCTGCAGAGGGAGACGCGGTGGGACATGTCTTACATCCAACCTGCAGAGAGAGACGCGGTGGGACATTTCTTACCTCCAACCTGCAGAGGGAGACGCGGTGGGACATGTCTTACCTCCAACCTGCAGAGGGAGACGCGGTGGGACATGTCTTACCTCCAACCTGCAGAGAGAGACGCGGTGGGACATGTCTTACCTCCAACCTGCAGAGGGAGACGCGGTGGGACATGTCTTACATCCAACCTGCAGAGAGAGACGCGGTGGGACATTTCTTACCTCCAACCTGCAGAGGGAGACGCGGCGGGACATTTCTTATCTCCAACCTGCAGAGAGAGACGCGGTGGGACATGTCTTACCTCCAACCTGCAGAGGGAGACGCGGTGGGACATTTCTTACCTCCAACCTGCAGAGGGAGACTAGGGCTGGAAAGTCAGCCAGTAAAATGACCGTGAGTCTCTACTATTATTTACAATACATCTGGAGTTTGCTTGAGCTAATGTGACTGGGGACATTGTGTGCACTAGACAATTGGTTGGTCAAGGAGCTTGCAGCTTTCCCATTATGTATATAGATTGTCTGGGTTGATCCTGTAATCACATATTAGCCAAATGATAGGCTTACCCTTGACAGTAACAAACAATTTCCCCCACCACCATCATATCCTCTGCCACTGCAACCACCATTACCACCATCACCATCATCACCACTACCTTTACCACCACCACCACCACGAACGACAACAACAACATCACCACCACCACCATCATGATCATCATCATGACCATCATCATCATCATCATCATCATCATCATGATCATCATCATCATCATCATCATCATCATCATCATCATCATCATCATCATCATCATCATCATCATCATCATCATCATCAACTTCACTTTCAAATTGAGAATACAATTTACATTTGAGCGTATTTGCGAGTTCTTTTCGGATTGTGCACAACATGTGTGTTTATTTCTATTCTTAATTTTCCTTATCTTTCTCATGCCCTCGGAAAATGAAAATGACAAAAAGAGGAAAAAATGTTCAGCCATGTTTGCAAAGACCATACGGGTCTCTGATGTTTGATGATACTTTCGTAGAGAATGCCGGGCGTGCACTTGAATTGCGTACGGAGAGGTTGCGTGGGACCGAGAAACAACCCAAGTTGAAAGCTTTTTGTTCTTCACCAGTTATGTTTTCTTTTCCCCTATTGCTCCAATTGCTGTCACCGTGGGAAGACATAATCACCGCCAGAGGACCAGTTAGGAAGAGAACTTGGAGGGTTGGGGTAATCAGATTTGCAACGAATCAGCTGACAAGGGTCCTAGTGCGCATGTCGGTCAAAGCTGAGGAAAACAGGTCACAGGCCAAGCAGCATGGCGAAGCCTAAGAGCGGCCGAGACTTCCACTGTGCTTCCTGCGTTGCCTGACAGTGAGTACAGACGCTTTTCTCATTCTTTTACAACTCTGTCCTTCTACGATGTGACTGGGACTGCCTCCCAACCACCTCCGGTCGCTTGAAAACAGTCGCTGCAACTTGAGGATAGTCGCGCGGGAGAGCTGGGGCGGAGTGCTGTTGCTGTGTTCCAGAGCAGCTGATACGCATACAGCAGTGAGTGTTGTCTGCTTATCGCGTGAGCACAAAGTCACACCGGCAAATCTATGAACAGGCCGGGTTAACTACAGAGTTTTCCACGGAGTCGAAGTGATTTGGAGGTGGCAGCAATGCAGAGGAATTGTTGCATTGGCTTTGGCGCTCGATGCAGTGTTGTGGGCTAAGACTGTGTACGGAAGGACGACTCTAGATTAGCTTCAGCGCGTGCTCTGCCGTGTAGTTGGGTGGGGGTGGGGGTGGGGAAGATCGAGTCGACGCGCTGAGCGGCCTGAAACTAGGACGCATACCGACCGCAGCCAACCAGATCAGAACCAGCCCGTAGCTGACGTTTTGCCCGTCATGTTTGGGTCCTACCACGTAATCACAGTTAGTTACTTTTGTCCAGAGTATTAGTTTAAGTTTTGCTTTCCTCGGTCCTTCAAGCAACGCCCAACATTAAAATCGTTATTGATTCCGAGCCAGAAAATCCCTTCTCTGAGGGGGAGAAGCTTTCGGCACATGTTCAACCCCCCCCCCCCACACACACACACACACCCACACCCCCCTCATTTTGCCACTGTGTCAAGGCCACTGTGCTCACGTAGTTTTCCTTGCACGTTCTCATCTCTCCAGCATGAATGCACGAGCACCACTACCAAACTCATTCGTCCTGCATAGGCACGCTGTTGTACTTGTAGAACAAAATGCATGGTTAGTTTCGCTGTTCCTTTATCGTGCTGCGTTCATGTTGATCTAGTTCTATGCGGTTTGTGTTGCCGCGGTTCTTGTTGAGGGGACGTATCGGTGTAGTGCAGTCGTCCCGCCGTTTCCTTTCCACGAATGGCACTGCACTTCTGGACATTTGTACCTCAACAGCTAGTTTGTAAAAACTGTGTTGCTCTGTGTATGGCATGGCATGGCACGGCACGGCACGGCATGTTTACTTGCAATACTGATCAAGTGTATATTTCCCCATAAGAAAAATCATTTCTTCAACATCCTTACCTTCAGTTCGCTTTATTCCAGTATCCTTCTCACCCTCGTGGTATGCACATTGCACTTGTATGTCTCTTGCAGACAGACCGCTTGAACGCCAAACATTGTATGTTTTTTGGTGTGAATTCCACCCTAAGAGCGCGACAACGAAGCGTTTTCCTATGAAAAGTTGTATACTTAAGTATATATCATTATATGACTAGTGCCCCAGAAAGGTTACTAAATACTTTTTTCTGCTTTTTATCTTACTCAGTTCACAAACAACGGCTTTCTTCATGTAAAACTTTCCTTCATAATATTTGTATGCAGCCCTTTTGCAATTTAGTAACTGCAGAGTGTAAGCTAAAGACTTCAGTGAAAGATGACAAACTCTTAGCAACAACAATTACAATAACAATAACATCATTGTTGTGTTCCGAGCGTTGTACTTCTTCAATCAATAAAGACTGGAGGCTTGTTAGTATTTCAACTTTGAGAATTTACTACTTCTTCTTACAGTTTAATTCCGCGTGCGTAGGACTCGACATATGGCGCCCGACAATTTCCTGGCGCATGCGCGCATAATGCGTAGACAAAACCAAGTGATAAACTCGCAGGCGAAACCAAGTGATAAACATGATAACACGACATCTTCCCCTCTTTGAGATTTTGCAAAAATCAGCCCAGTGGCTAGTTATTCATTAGAGTCTGTGATAACCGAGAAGGGAGATAAATTCACTTTAAAAGTTAAAAGTTCAGATCAATGTGTCCTGCATTCCAACAATGTTAAAAAATTGTTAGTTATCCTGGAAGCGGATTGGTCTGGTAACAATGCGGCCGCTGCGGGTCCTCGTCACGGCAGGACTGCTGTTGCCCTCGGGGGGTCGGACTGGAGGTAGACCACCACTGGCAGTGTCGGAACTGTTGACATCTGGCGGGCGTTGACCGACCTGGACGACGGACTTGCCCTGTCTCGGACTGGTACCTGACTCTGAATTGTGACTGTCAGAGTCGTTGCAGCTGGGACGTGCTGCATTGTAGCTGGGACTGCCACAATCTCTCTTCTGGTCTCTGGATACAGGGACAGGGATAACGTGACTGGACAGGGACAGGCGCTTGTGGACCGTGCTGGGGTTAGGACGGGACCGCTCAGGCTGAGGACTGTGGAACAGCCTGAGATGGCGACGATTTCGCCGGAAGTTCTTGCCGTTAGGCGTTTGTACCACATAGGATCTTGGTGCACACTGCTGCTGGACGATGGCTGGACTTTCCCACTTCTTCTCGTTGTCCAGCTTCTGGAGAACTGGGTCACCTGGCGAAAGTTCTCCCAGTAGACGGACTCCGTGGCGTCTGTCGAATACTTTCTTGTATGCTGCTTTGTGTTCTCTATCCTTGTCCGCCACAGACTTCCTTTCATAACTTGGCGCAAGGTTTTCAGGCAGGGTTGGGAGTGTTGTACGAAGCTTTCGGCCGAATGCTAGCTCGGCTGGACTCTTGCCTGTCGCTGCGATAGGAGTGGCTCTGTGGGCAAGTAGTGCTATCATTGGCTCCTTCTGGCCCAGAATCTTCTTGGCTTCTTGTACAGCTCTCTCAGCTTCGCCGTTTGCTTGCGGGTAGTGCGGGGATGTGGTGATGTGTTCAAAGCCCCAACGCTGTGAAAACTGCTGGAACTCTGATGATGTGAACTGACGGCCATTGTCAGTAATGAGTGTTTCTGGAATCCCGTGACGAGCAAACATGTTGGACATCCGTCCGATGACTTCTGAAGAGGTGATGTTTCTGAGGTAGGCTATCTCGAGGTATCTTGAGAAGTAGTCTATCAGTACAAGGTACTGCTTTCCCTTGAGTTCACAAAGATCAGCTGCACACTTCTGGAATGGCCTATCTGGTAGTTCTGTTGCGATGAGTGGTTCTTTTCGCTGAGCAGCCTGTTTCTCTTGACAGTGCTTGCAGTTGCGGACGATTTGCTTGATGCGCGTGCCGACTCCTGGCCACCAGCACGCTGCGTTCGCTCTCTCACGGCACTTTACGATGCCGAGATGACCGTCATGGATCCTTGCTAGGATTTCATCTCTCATGGACGCTGGTATCACGATGCGGCTGCCTCTGGTGAGCAGGCCGTTGTTCTCGCTGAGTTCGCCGCGGACTTCGAAGAGATCACGCAGTCCTTCCTCAACATCTGACGCGTACACTGGCCATCCTTCTCGCACGTAGTGTAATGCTGCTTGGATCAAACTGTCTTTCTTGGTTTCTTCTGCCAGTTCTTTCAGTTTCTTGTCCGGCATGTGGTAGGACCAGGACAGGTTCACGCTGTCGACGTAGTCTGCCACGTCTTCGATGAGTAGCTCCACTCTGCTCACATCTTCTTCTTTGTACTTCTGTGGGCTGCGAGAAAGAGTGTCTGCCACGACGAGCTGCTTTCCCGGCACGTACTCTGCGATGGGGTTGAATCTCATGAGTCGCATGAGCATTCTCTGACATCTGACTGGGGTATCCTCAAGGTTCTTGTAGTTGATGATGGGGACGAGAGGCTTGTGATCCGTCTCTAGCTTGAAACTGGACAGGCCAACCAGGTAGCGGCTGAACTTCTCACAGGCGTAGACAGCTGCGAGAGTTTCCTTCTCGATTTGTGCGTACCTGCGCTCAGTGGGTGTCAAGGTACGTGAACAGTACGCTACCGGCTTGAGGATTCCGTCAGGGTATTGCTGTAGCAGGACTCCACCTACTCCATAGCTGCTTGCATCTGCACTCACTGTTGTGGGCTTTCTTGGGTCGTAGAAGGCAAGTGTGGGTGTTGACGTCAGCATCTTCTTCACCTCACTCATGGCTTTGATCTGCGCTGGCCCCCATGACCAGGCTCTGTCGTTCTCCAAAAGTTCTGTCACTGGCCGCAGTACTGTCGACAGGTTCGGCAAGTATCGGCCCAGAAAGTTGATCATGCCCAGAACTCTCCTCAACTCCGTCACGTTGGTGGGGTCTGGCATGTTGGTGATGGCTTCAACCTTGGTCGGATCTGGAGAGACTCCGTTCTTGCTGATGCGATGCCCAAGAAACTCGATCTCTTGCTTTCTCAGCTCGCACTTGTCTGGGTTGAGCTTGAGGTTGACACTGGCTAGTTTCTTCATGACGCCGCCCAGGTGGCGCTCATGGGACAGCTCGTCTTCGCTGTAGACGAGGATATCGTCGAAGAAGCAGACGACGTTGCTCTGATCCTTCAAGATGTTTTCGACTGTGCGTTGAAAAATCTCAGGCGCTGAGGATATTCCGAAAGGGAGTCTCTTGTAGAAATATCTCCCGGATGTTGGGGTTATGAACGTGGTGAGCTTTGCTGTCGAAGGGTCGAGAGGCAACTGCCAGAAGCCTGAAGTCGCGTCGAGCTTGCTGAAGAACGCTGACCCCGATAGCTTGTGCAGAATGTCGTCGAGGGTTGGAAGGATGTACCTCTCCCGCTTCACAGCCAGATTGAGCTTCTTGAAATCTGTGCAAATCCTCACGTCGCCGGACTTTTTCAGTACTGGTACGATGGGAGCGCACCAGTCTGTAGGTTCAGTCACTGCTTCTATGATGCCTTTGGCTTCCATCCTGGCCAACTCTTTGTTGACTTTCTCCAACAGTGGTATTGGTATTCTGCGCGCTTTGTGTAGGCTGTAAGGTTGTACATCGTCTCTCAGCAATATTTTCACTGGGGTGCAGTCGACTGGTTTCTCATCCAGTGCACCGAAGGGTAGCCTGTCGATGGTGTCGATTCTTTTTACGAGACCCATCCTTGTTGACGCTTCTCGGCTGAGAAGATTGTCGGTCTTCGAATTCACGACGAAGATCCAAAGTGGGAATGGCTTATCGTGGACTCTGGTGACTGCTTCGAACTGTCCCAGGCACTCCATCACGCCGCCAGCGCTGCGCAGAATCGTGTTAGATTTCCGTAGCTGTGGTCGTGGACTCATGTTGCTGTACTGGGCTGCCGAAATGACGCTCACATCTGCCCCTGTGTCGATCTTGAACGTGATTTTGCTGTTTTCAACTGTCAAGACTGTAGTCCACGGTGGTTCGTTGTTGGTCCCACTGTTCACTGGCCCAATGAAGATTTCTTCTTGTGTCACTCTGTGTACTTCGTCCTCTTCTTCTCCTCCTCTTTCTTCATACTGGTAGTCGTAGTGGTGCTCTTCCACTGAGTGCATCGATTTGCTTCTGCATACTGCTGCGAAGTGGTTTGGCTTTGAACAATTTCTGCACCTTTTTCCCTGTGCAGGACAGATCTCTGTGTTGCTATGGTGACGACCACATCTTGAGCATGATGATGAGTAACCTCCTCTCCCTCTCTGAGAGAAGTGATTTCCACGGCCGCGTGGACTGCCACTGGTATGCTGGTTCTGCTGACCGCCGCCCCTATGGCCAGAGCCGCCGCCCTGTGGATGATGACTGCCGGATCTGTCACCTCGATTACCGTTGTAACCGCTGCGCCTACCGCCTCTGTGATGGCCCCCACTGGCCCCTCTGCCGCTGTGGACTGCATCGATCGTCTGGCGTTGCTCTGTTAGCTGTGTCTTTACTTGTTCATATTGTCGTGCTGCAGTGATGGCATCTTGAAGTGTCAGTGTCGGTGTCAGTTGGAACTTTTCTGAGAGCTCGCGATCAAGAACTCCAAGGACAAGACGATCTCGGATTGCTTCGTCTTTGTTCGGTATCTGTGCTAGATTTGCCAGATCGTACAATTCTCTCACGTAGGCTTCTATGGTTTCCCCCTGCTTCTGGTTGCATGAGTGGAACCTGGCTCTTTCATGAATGACATTTACTCGCGGAATGAAGTAGCCATCAAATTTCTCCAGAATAGTCGCGTAGACTTTTCCTTCTTCTTCCGACAGTTGAAAAGACGTCAGAATCTTCTCTGCGTCTGCACCCATAACGTAGATAAGAGTACTTATCTGGATTTCCGAGTCTTCTTTGTGCAGCTTTGAAGCCGTGAAGAATCGCTGGAAACGTTGCTTCCACTCGGGCCATGCTGTAGGATTGCTGAAGTCGAAGTTTTCCGGAGGCTTGAACGGACCCATCTTCACTGTTTCTTCTTAGACCAGTACCACGTGAAAACGGTTCTAGAAAATTCCGCAGCGAGATTAGGATCTCAGTTCGTTCAGCACGCGTACAGTTCACAGTTCACCGCTGTTGCGTTTACCGCTGCCACCATGTTGTGTTCCGAGCGTTGTACTTCTTCAATCAATAAAGACTGGAGGCTTGTTAGTATTTCAACTTTGAGAATTTACTACTTCTTCTTACAGTTTAATTCCGCGTGCGTAGGACTCGACATATGGCGCCCGACAATTTCCTGGCGCATGCGCGCATAATGCGTAGACAAAACCAAGTGATAAACTCGCAGGCGAAACCAAGTGATAAACATGATAACACGACAATCATCATCAACAACAACACTAGCAGACACTGTTATGCTACTGCTACTATCATTACTACTTCTACAGCAACAACAACAACAACAACAACAACAACAACTACTACTACTACTACTACTATTACTACTATTACTACTACTACTACTACTACTACTACTACTACTACTACTACTACTACCACTGCTTCTACTACTTCTATTACACCTACTAGTACCAATACTACTTTTACTGTTACTGCAACAACAACGACTACTATTACTACTATTGCTGCTGCTACTGCTACGATACCACCACCACTACTACTGCTGCTGCTGCTGCTGCTGCTGCTGCTGCCACAACGACTATTATGATACCTACAATGACATATTAACTGAAAGTTAACAATTTCAGGGAAACCATAGTCTTTTGACTCCTGAAAATTTGCCATTTTCCCCCCTGAAAGTCCAGCATCCAGGGTTTCAGGATGATCAGGAGAACATTAAGTGGTCCTGGTCTTAGAGTCTTTACTATTTATTTCTTCCACCACCACCACCACAACCCCACCCCCATCTCAACACTACCACCACCCACCACCACACCCACCACACCCACCTCCACCTCAACCTCACCACCCCCAACCCCCAACTTCACCCCACCCCACCACCACCCCCAACCCACCCACCCACTCACTCACCCACCCACCCACCACCACCACCACCACCACCACCACCACCACCACCACCACCACCACCACCACCACCACCACCACCACCACCACCACCCCACCATCACTCCCACTCCCCCCACCATCACCCCCACCCCCCCACCCCACCCCCACTCCTACCACCCTCACCTCAACCACCTCCACCTCCACCTTTACTTCCACCACCACTACCCACCACCACCCACCACCACCCCTCCACCTTCCACCTCCAACCTCCCCACCACTACAACCACCACCACTACCATCATAACCACCACCATCACAGCCACCACTATCACAACCACCATCACCACAACTACAACCCTTACATCCATCACCACCACCACTACCAGCTATTTCCACTTCTATGAGTACCATAAATACCACATCTGCTACAAACTAACTCATAAGTGTTTACCAGTTGATACCAGCAAACCTTTCCTATCGGTACCATATATTTTTTCATAATTTCCGTTTGTTCTCTCTCCCCCCCGCCTTCCTACCCCCGCCCCTCTACCCCTCCCCCCCCCACACCCCCACACCCCCGCCTCCTAACCCCCCCCCCCTTTTTCACTTCCTTTCATTGACAACGGAGTCCAGACCAAAGATCAACAGCTATATGATAACGCCGCTGACGTCGTGCCTGCGAGACAAGTGGTGATCACATGGCCGAGGCTTGGAGCTTCAGCAACAACTCCATGCTCCATGGTGTTCGGGAAATGTCTTGGAGTCAGCCAGTCCTGGGGTAGAACACAAAATCTGAATGAAGTAGTTGTACTTTAATTTAGCTGTTCTCGAGATGCATAGAACCTGGACTGTGCTGAGATAGAACAGAACACAGGATTCTGTTTATTGACACGTCGTCCAGCTGGCCAGACACAATACTAGCTTGACCATGGAACAAAAGTTCTGCCTGGCTTTAGTAGTCAAAGCGGCACTCGAACTATTACTAAGTATTAGTCCTTTGGGTGTGTGGTGTGTGAGAGGGATTAAGCAGGATGTGAACCATTCTCTGGGAGATGAATGGAGCTAGTGAGGGCTGACTTCCGTTACAGAAGGCTAGCTAAGCTAGCCTTGTTTACTTCGCACTGCTTGGTTCTATGATTTCTGGACACCGTTCTGATGTATATCAAGGATGGTTTTTAGTGAGCAATTTTACATGTTATTAGGCTTGATATTTGAAGGACTTTAATCAGTTTCTGCTAAGACCCAAGGAAATGCTTCCAGCCAAACGCTTGAAAGCGTATCATTGTGTGTGTGTTTTTGTGTTAGAGAGAGAGAGAGAGAGAGAGAGAGAGAGAGAGAGAGAATGTCATGCATATTCACCCAAAGGCAGATCGTCAGACCAATCGAACCATCGAACAACCGACCAAAACGACCGATTGACAGACAGACGGACAAACATTCAGACGGACGGACGGATGGACGGACGAACATACGAACGGACGGTCGGGCAAGGAGAACTGTCTGGCTGATACACAGATAGCGCTCTTAGGTACATGCCCACGTAGGCTGTAAAAACACTGAAGAGAGAGCACGAGCCATGAATGATTACGTTCGTTTATATATGACTGTTCTCAGTAGCATCATTGGCACTCTCCACAGTGCAATAGCAATTTACATGTAGTTCAGACCAACCTTGGTAAATGGGAAGACTAGGGAGGTAGTACAGTGGAGGTGGCGGGGAAGGGGTTGACAGTGAGCAGGGGAGGTCCAGGGAGCACTGAAGTCCAGTCTCTATGCACAGGGGAGGTGGCGGGGAAGGGGGTGGTAGTGTGAAGGGGTGGCCCAGAGAGCATGCTACTGATTAGTACAGTCCCTATGCACCGTGGAGGTGGCGGGGAGTGGGTGGTGGCTACTGGCTAGTCCAGTCCCAAAGCAGAAATCTTCCCGACCACGTCGTCGGAAAACCGTGAGGCTACCCGTGACCCAAAGCCGAGGTGTTTCCCTTGTCTCTGATCCTGGCGGATGTGTTTCCCATGGGTTCGCCATCAGTGGTGTGGTCATGCTCCTCCCTCTCAAGTTGGGTTGCATGAAAATAGATGTAGATTTAGCTTTTCATAGATATATTCTCAATGTTATCCACACTTGCCATAGAGAACTGCTGGCCCCATTCTAGACATCGTCGCGCGAGTATGAAGAAAAGACTTTCATACTGCATACTCATTTGCTGTGTGTTTCATCGATTTTTGCAAGGACACTGAAGTATGCAATGTAAAAAAGCAGAAAAGCTCTAGAAGCTCTCTGTCCCAACTAATGGCTTCCAGGCCGCCTGAAAGGGCCAGCAGAACATTCCAGCTGTGGACGGCCTTACGTCTGCAGTTGCAAACTCCCCTGGGCTTGCTCGGGACTGGCAGGCTTTAGCTGTGAATCTTCCCTTCAGTGTCTCGGCCTTCTGCGGCATTGGCAAAGGAATCTTGCATTAAGGCTGGCTTCTCTTCACATGCAGAAGTGCAGACAGCTGCTCTCTTATCATTGCACCCAGCACCAGCTGATTCCCCGCTGCTTGACGGCAAAATCGAACGGCCCTCTCCTGGTGAGAGCTGAAGGAGTTGAAACATGAGTTTTGATGACGTAGTGACGGCAACCGCCTCCATCGATCACCCATTGAAATTCTGCTTGTGCATCAATTTCCCATTGTCCTAGACCTAGGTACTGAATTTCCATCGATGTCGAGGCATTTGCATAATGTGTGGCATATTATCCCGTCAGAAGAGGAGTCTTCATCAATGGTGATTCTCAGTAATACGTATTTTGTCTAGCGGGTGATAATCTCCTAATTTGACAATTACGTGCAAATGATTGAATGCATGCATTTATGCAACCACAGGATCACACTGTGTGTGTGTATGTGGATGTGTGTGTGTGTGTGTGTGTGTGTGTGTGTGTGTGTGTGTGTGTGTGCATGTGGATGTGTGTGTGTGTGTGCATGTGTGTGTGTGTGTGTGTGTGTGTGTGTGTGTGTGGATGTGTGTGTGTGTGTGTGTGTGTATGTGGATGTGTGTGTGTGTGTGGATGTGTGCAGTGCACATACAAATGTAGGTTCCTTCCTGTCTTTCCGTCTGTCCATCTGTCTGTCTGCCTACCTGCCTCGCTATCTGTTTGCCTATCACCTGAATGTAAATTATTTCCCACAGGTGGTGTTTGGTAGGTCAGGTCCGAGACTGTTGTGATAAGGGCTAGTGCATAGTGGTCACTTCCTAGTGGTCACTTCCTAGTGGTCACTTCGCAGCTGGCGTGTTGCTTTCCACGTTCCAGTGGCAAAAGCGGAATGAAGCTTTGTACACTGCAAAACAAGAGGAGGCTGACCAAATAAGCAAGGCGGTACTTGGTGTCTGTAGAAGGAGCTTGGCAAAGCCAACTCATTGGTGCCAGGGAGAAAAGGTCTGTTGCTTAAGATATCTGCAGAGTAGTCTTCCAGTTTAGCTGCTATCAATGTCAATGTGGTTCAAATATCCACCTGACAAGTGAGATCACAACACATACTTGGAGATGAACTGCAATTTCTCCCCTTGTTCCTTGCAACAGATAAACTATCACTAATTAATTGCCAAGCACCTCGCATATACAATCAATAGAAAAATAACAAAAAGTTAAGAAAGAGCACCATATCATGAATCTAAATAATGATCTCTGAACTAGGAAAATAATGTGGTCATCTATGAGATAACATCATCATCACTTCAAATTTCATCTACTGGTTGCACACATTAGATGGGTACAAGGTTTTTGTTTGTTTGCTTTGATTCATCATTTGAATTTTAGCTAAATGCTTTTCTGTAGATGCCCTTCCACACACCAACACTCCCCATTTATCTAAGCTTGGAACTGGCACTGAGTTGTGATGGCTTACACTCCATGTGGCTGTGAAAGATAATGCAGAATTCAAAATGTAAATTATATTAATGATTCAAAGAAATAGGCTGAAGAGCTTTGTCATTGTTGCTATGAAATAAGCATGACCAAACTGACCTACCATGAAAAGTAATTATCCACAAGACCTTGATGGATGATTCTTCCTGCAGTCACCCCAGTCCTTTTTGTCATGTCCATGACTTGATTATCTGTAGCCTCTTCCTCCTGAGGCTGTGACTCATTAGTAGCATCCTGGGCATCAGGAAGTAACTCTAGCTATAGTAAATGGGTTCTGTTGTGGAGCATCAGGCATACTGTGATGATTTTGCATACTTAATTTGGCTGTAGATGAAAATTATTCCAGGCAATTCCAGTGGTTGACCTTGCTTCAAGGTCAAGGTCACAGGAGCTCTTTAAAGTTGGATTGAATACATATTTTGAAGTGACCTTGACCCTGAACTATGGAAGATAACTGTTTCAAACTGAATAATTATATGGGGCACATGTTATACTTTCATCATGAGACACATTTGGTCACTTATCATCAAGGTCAAGGTCACTTTGACCCTTATGAAATGTGACCAAAATGGGGTAGTGAACCACTAAAAGTGACCGTATCTCATGGTAGAAAGTGCCAATAAGCACCATTGTGCTTCCTATGTCTTGAATTAACAGCTTTGTGTTGCATGACCTTGGATGACCTTGACCTTGGGTCAAGGCCACATGTATTTTGGTAGGAAAAATGTGTAAAGCATTTCTTAGTGTATGATGTCATTGCTAGGTGTAGTTGTTTGACCTTGAGGGTTACCTGAAGGTCAAGGTCATGCAAAGGTCAAGGTCAAGCATGTGAGTCGTATGGGCTTTGCTCTTCTTGTTTCATTTTGTTTCGAGAAAGCTTTGAAGTTGGTTGCTGCTAGGATAAAGCATGAAGCTTGAGTTAAGTGTTTGTGTTCTGTACTGATTTGGAAATGTCTTGAAGTTGGTCACTGCTGGAGTAGAGCATGTAGTTTCTGTTTAGTATTTGTGCCCCATGGTGTTTAGGAAATGTCTTCAAGTTGGTTTCTGCTAGGTTAGAGCAATTAGTTTCTGTTTAGTATTTGTGCCCCATGGTGTTTAGGGAATGTCTTCAAGGTGGTTTCTGCTGGGGTAGAGCATGTAGTTTCTGTTTCGTATTTGTGCCCCATGGTGTTTAGGAAATGTTCTTAAACTGGCAGCTGAGTACCCTGAGTATAACAAGCTTGAGCAAAGTATCCTCGACCTTTGATTCCCAGGATTTGTCTGAAAGTTGGTTTCTGCTGGTCTGGCGGAATGAGAAGTGGGGCTTCCTTTTCCTGTGTCAAGGGCTTCCTCCTGTTAGGTGTGCCTTGGTGTCTGCAGTGAAGAGCTTGTTGCTATCTTGTCTGTGCACTATTGCCGAGTCAATGAAAGAGTACAATGGGATGAATGTTTAATGCATTCTTGGGATCTGGCCAAGCACTGGTGTGTTGTAGTAAACATAAGCACGTGCACAAGCATGTGCGCGCTCGCACACTCACACATACACAACACACACACACATACACTCGGGCATAGATAGGAATTATCGCCCTATTTCTTTCAAGTGTACGTTGCACATGTTCAAGATGCACTCTTCCCCCTTTGGGTTCGAGGTAAGAATCGACCCACCGCGTCTCCCTACGCGATTCGTAAGAGGCGAGTAACTAGGGACACCGTGACTTGAATTGCGTGTATTCTAAACTGTTCTTGTGATTTTCGTGCTTAATGGCCCTATATAGCCTACAAAGGCTGATATGTCGTCAAACACTATCCACTAGATGCACTCTTCACTGAAGAAAGAGACTAATTCCATATGCTTATATCTCTATTGTTTTTGTTTTGAAAGGTATCCATATCATGTTCACACAATGCCCCTTTCTTGTTCCTTAATGCATTTTTAACATCGAAAAGTTATCGCATGTATATCAAACCAACAGTTTTTGAAACGTGCCGCAGAATCCGCAAGTTTGTATGACTGAAGTACATTACCTTTCTGCAGAAAGTGATGTACATCTTGGGCCTGTCGTGACCAGTTCAGCATACACGTGGGATTCAGCAAGATAATACTTTAAGAAACCTGTGATCTAATATTTTATTTATCACCTCTGTACATAATAATTCTCTTTACCTTTCTTTGGCCAGTAATCTTTGCAAGAGCAATATGCCATCATCACATGGTACAAGAATTGCCAATAATTGCTTGTTAGCCAGGATCGTCAAAGGGAAAACCAGTCATGAATACGGTTTCATTTGCAAAACTAGCAGACGTCTTCTTCGTACAAAAGATTTACAGGCTTGCCCTCGGCTTGTTGCAAAATCAGTACTTCTGTGGTGAATTCCCTTCTCTGACTCTAAGGCGACAGTTTGGAGAAAAAAAGCGAACACGTTGGAATCTGAAGAGGCGAATACACATTTCCGCTGAGAGACTAAGCACAGCTTTTAGTGAGCATCAGTATTCTTAATATCCTTGACCCAAAGTAAAATAGTTAAGAAACACATTTATATGGTAAATGTTACAAAAACTAGTTGGGGTGCATTATCTTGGAGCTGTTAATATTGGTTTAGTAGCTGAACAGAAGTAGAACAAAGGGAAATAAATGATGGCTGAAAGACGGGTGCTTGTCTGTTATCGATCAAATGGAATTGCGATATTGTCAAGGGCGATATCGATTTTTGTATTTGGAGCACAGAAGAAAACTGGGAAACCCTCAGCTGGGAAATCTGGAAGCCTGCCCGTGGGCATTTGATTAGGCCGTTCAGTGTCTTGAAAAAAAAAGTGATGAGCTACATCTTACACGTACTATTGAATGCTGGGGGATTTTTTAGTATTACTTTTTATCCCATCAACGAATAGTTACAATTCATATATGGACTAGAATGTTATTACAGGGGGGTTTTAATATTAAAAAACTACATGCTCCCAATGCTTTTGAAATAAACGGACCCTGCAGAGTTTCCAATAATGTCTATGAAAATTTGCCAAAGGGGTCGTCAGAACATATCGGCGTCGTGGAATTGAAAGTATCGACTATTCGACAAATTTAATCATCTCACAATTTCAGTTGAATTTCATATCCAGCTGGCCTCTACTCACAAGGTCACAATTTTAATAGCCACTCTCAGCAAGAACTCGTCTTGCGATACGGCGGTAAGGCAACTGTCATTATCTCTTTTAGCCCTGGACGTTTTCTCCGACGTAACCTCACCACCCTAAGTGTTTTTAAAATAAATATATTGCTTGATTCGATACCCACTCTCTTTGAACAAACACATCTTCCTTCGTACAGCATCAAATCTCTCTTTTTTCCTAGCAAACATCTGTGATTGTTCTTAATGACTAAAACAAACAAAAAGTTCTTTTTTGGTTTACAATCATTATATTAATGTACAAAGATCAGAAACAAAGGGTAAGAATTGGTATGAATCTACGTGGATAAATTTTTTGTCAACGTAAATGACTTTAGGTCGCCTGAACGGAAGAGTATGGAACGCAGCATGGCCGCTGCCACGCTGGCACTTCCCACTAAGTACTCGACAGCTTCCGGTTTCAACGCAACCAGGCCATCTTTGCAGCCTTGACTGCAGATGAGGCCGAAATGCGTTGTACTGGGAAAGGAATAGATTTCTCTGTCGCCCTACATTGCGTCTGTGGACAAGTGTCGGTTGACGAGTGTTTGTAATAGAAGAGGAGGAGACGACGACGACGCAGAAAACGAAAAAGAAGAGAAGGAGGAAGAGGAGGAGGAAGAGGAGAAAGAAGAAGGAAGAAAGAAGAAGGAAGAAAGATGAAGGAGATAATGATAATGATGATGAAATGGGAAGAACCGGAAGGGAACGCTTCCGGAGACGGGCCACACCAGTGGACTCGTCCGTGGATAGGAGCGTGGAAAAGACAGTCAACTAGCAGGCCACAGTGTCTGGTTGGCAGAGGATTTTGCTTTGTTTATCTGCAGTGAATTCGCAGTACTTCACATACAAAATGCACACACACACACACACACACACACACACACACACACACACACACACACACACACACACACACACACACACACACACACACACACACTAAAAAAGATGAGAAGATTTGAAAAATTAAACAAACGTCGCCAAATCGCAGCCACTCAGATGCTGTGGGCCGCCAGCTTGTGTGGCCCGCTTGCTTGGCTGTCTTTCCCACACCCCTTTCCTCGGGAGTCCACTAGTATGGCCCGCTAGCTTGGCCGTCTTTCCCACACCCCTTTCCTCGGGAGTCCACTAGTGTGGCCCGTCTCCGAAGTTTGTTGAGAGAAAGGCGACGTCGACGGCATTGAGGAATGGCAGAGCAATTGCAGCAGAAACAACAATACCGGGAGCGACAAACAGACCTGAGGAGAAGAGAAAGAACTGGAGAGCGATAGGTCGAGAAGCAGCATCTACACGTACAGCACAACCAGCAGCGTGAGCAGCAGGAAGAGAGGAAGAGAATTCAGGAGAAGGAATAGGAGGGAAGAGGAGAAAGAAGGATGAGAATGAGCGGAAAGGAAGAGGGGCAGCGGATACAACAGGTGCATCAAGAAGTGCCACTGCTGCAAAGAGGATGGTAACTATGGACGCATGTAGGGAAAATACCACCAACATTAGAAACTAGATGGAATGTAGGCTTTTAAAAATGACCTGAAACGAAATCATGACAGCACAACATGACGATTTACTTGATTTCTATCCCTGCCTGCAACTGTCGTCATGAGCACCGTACTAGTCTGTCGTGTCTTTAAGAACGGAACTTATTTGCAAACGCGTTTAATCTACCTACATAATTGCACATACAGGCCCTGAGAGATAGAGAGAGAGACAGAGAGAGAGAGAGAGATAGAGAAATTTGAGATCGCTAACTGCCAGGGTCTAATATCCCACTATATTAAGTAGATGGCTAACCACACGGCCATAGGTCGGGTGACAGAGAGGCTGCACTGCACAGCGCTATTGTTTCTGGTGACCCTCGTGGGTTTCTAGGGTGACTGCAAGCCACCACTTTCTCCCCAAGGCCATCCATTGTGGCGCTGATTGTGTCGTGTTTCCTCGTCCCCTGCTACTGCCTGTCTTTCGCCTCTTTCTCTTCTCTCTCTCTCTCTCTCTCTCTCTCTCTCTCTCCCTCTCTCACTCTCTCTCTCTCTCTCCCTCTCTCACTCTCTCTCTCTCTCTCCCTCTCTCTCTCTCTCTCTCTCTCTCTCTCTCTCTCTCTCTCTGCCTGAAAGTTGGTTTCTCTTGCTCTGTGGCGGAATGAGAAGTGGGGCTTCCTTTTCCAGTGTCAAGGGCTTCCTCCTGTTAGGTGTGCCTTGGTGTCTGCAGTGAAGAGCTTGTTGCTATCTTGTATGTGCACTATTGCTGAGTCAATGAAAGAGTACAATGGGGTGAATGTTTAATGTATTCTTGGGATCTGGCCAAACACTGGTGTGTTGTAGTAAGTTTACATAAGCACGTGCACAAGCATGTGCGCGCTCGCACACACACATACACAACACACATACACAACACCCGCTAGCTTGGCCGTCTTTCCCACACCCCTTTCCTCGGGAGTCCACTAGTATGGCCCGTCTCCGAAGTTTGTTGAGAGAAAGGCGACGTCGACGGCATTGAGGAATGGCAGAGCAATTGCAGCAGAAACAACAATACCGGAAGCGACAAACAGACCCGAGGAGAAGAGAAAGAACTGGAGAGCGATAGGTCGAGAAGCAGCATCTACACGTACAGCACAACCAGCAGCGTGAGCAGCAGGAAGAGAGGAAGAGAATTCAGGAGAAGGAATAGGAGGGAAGAGGAGAAAGAAGGATGAGAATGAGCGGAAAGGAAGAGGGGCAGCGGATACAACAGGTGCATCAAGAAGTGCCACTGCTGCAAAGAGGATGGTAACTATGGACGCATGTAGGGAAAATACCACCAACATTAGAAACTGGATGAAATGTAGGCTTTTAAAAATGACCTGAAACGAAATCATGACAGCACAACATGACGATTTACTTGATTCCTTCCCTGTCTGCAACTGTCGTCATGAGCACCGTACTAGTCTGTCGTGTCTTTAAGAACGGAACTTATTTGCAAACGCGTTTAATCTACCTACATAATTGCACATACAGGCCCTGAGAGAGAGAGAGAGAGAGAGAGAGAGAGAGAGAGAGAGAGACAGAGAGAGAGACAGAGAGACAGAGACAGAGAGAGAGAGAGCGCGCGCGAACGAATGAACGAATGATTTCTTGAATAGGCCTCCAGCCTATTTTAATTACATAGTTTGCATATACATACATAAAGGCAGGTGGATATCCGCAACAATGTACAGATTATTAAATTAGCCATCAAGATAAAATTCATTGGATTCCGGTAAGTTTTCAGCGCACATTCTACGTTGAAATGCTTTATATATATATATATATATATATATATATATATATATATATATATATATATATATATATATATATATATATAATAACTATATACTCGCGGCCCTGCTAACCTTCTCGCTGTAATTACTCAGAAGCGTTTT
>JAWQFJ010020113.1:20000-45000 GCA_034096865.1 Theodoxus fluviatilis | reverse complement strand
TTATTCATTACCCTTGGGGGCATATAGAATATTAACAACAAAACCAACTATAACATACATAATTGGGAGGGAAAAACGGACAAAAGAAATGTATAATGAAAAAAAATTGCATAAGGAGGAAAAATACAACTCAATACACGCAACATAAGCATTGAAATTGTGGCTTAGAGTTATTCAGTTAATGTTTTTACAAGTAGTATTTAGGAATTCAACTAGTTTTAACAGTACCTTCTTCTTTCTGCTACCAAAGAGGTGCTTAAATTTTAAGCTATTTGGTCCTACAAAAGTAAGATGTAAAATTTACATCGCTCATCTTTGAAAAAATCACAAACACATAATGGTATTCATCCCCAATGTCGCCGGAAGCACATTTTGTACAAAGGCGTTCCGATCTTTGCACATTTAGAGAACGATTTGTTTGCACTGACAGTCTATTATTCAAGGTTCTGAATTTCATAAACGAAACACACTGTATGGCAAAATATTGATGTAATCTTCACACACAAATTCATCTTTGTACATCCTATAGTTATAAAACACGCCTTTGGTAAACCACTGTTGAATGTACTGGTCGCACAAGCACCTCCTGACCTTTTCTTTAAACCAAGTATGCTGAAAATTGTAAGTTCCCTTGCAGGGTCCAAAATCCTTATAATCCTAAACTATCCAGAATGGTTTTTATGGAATTTAAATATTCAGAATCTATTAATCTAACGAAAAGAGTTTATAAGAAAACCAGTATGAAAAGCTTGATAAGTTATTTCGGTTCTCAGGATTTACTAATTTATACCAATAGCACAACAATCTACGTTTAGCACTAACTTAATTTCGCTAATAATATGCGATAATTACTCAAGCTAGTTATTTCGACGTAACGTGTGTATAAGCCTTCGGCAGAGCTGTTGCTGACTCCCCCTAAAAGACGGGTTTGCAAACTCAGCTAGGCGACGGCCCGTTAGGGGTAAGAGAGCTTTCGAACGACAGTATGTTAGCTGTTCTAAATAATTGATGTGTAGTCTCGCACGAAATCGCGTATGACAGCTGTTGGGAGTGGCTCCTACGGGCAGTCCTCGCTGGTGCGAAGCCATTCAACATCATTTACGAAACAGCATTTGAAACCTGATGGACACCGAGGATACTTCTGAAAGGTTAGCATGTCATCAGCAGTTGTAAACAAGTGATGTATGATCTCCAGCGAAATCGCTTGTGACAACTGTTGGGCAGATTTAGCTAGGTGTAAAGACGTTCCATGTCTTTTTTTTAAATCTAAATATATTGTTTCCCTTTCGATCTCCCTCTGTGGGTTCGGTGTCGGAATTGACCCACCGCGTCTCCCTAACGATTCGTAAGAGGCGAATGATTAGGGAAACCGTGACTTTATTTGCGTTGACTCAAAACTGTCCAAGTGAGTTTCGTGCTTAATGACCTTACATAGCCTATGAAGGCTGTTACGCCGCAAAACTCCATTCGTTCATTCATTCATTCATTCATTCATTCATTCATTCATTCATTCATTCATTCATTCATTCATTCATTCATTCATTCATTCATTCATTCATTCATTCATTCATTCATTCATTCATTCATTCATTCATTCATTCATTCATTCCCTTTCGATCGAATTATTGCCCGTCTTTGGGTCTAAAACCGCTGCACACTTTACTCTGATTACTGAGCCGTTTGATCAATCCTGTACTAACATTTGAAAAAAAATCACGGCGACAGACAGACGGGACGACCCGGTCAAATATCAGCGTCATTTTGAGTCTTTAGGGAGTGTTCCAGCCCAACATTGGCACAAGATCGCATTTAAGATTTAAACAGCGAGAGAGATTTAGAAGCCCGACGGACCCCAAAGGATGGATTGTCATCTGTAATCGTCCATAATTTGTGCACCATTTCGCACGAATGTGGCCTTGGCTGGCTGCGAAAGTGTTGTCCTGGGACCCTCAGTGGGACCCCCGTGGGAACTCCAGTGGGACCCCCCCGCGTCTCTCTACGTGATTGCTCAAAGGGGATTGGTAGGAAGGCTATGACTTGCACTTGCCCGAAGCAGCACCTCTGATTTTCGTGATCAGTGGCCTTACACGGCCTACAGATGTTGATAGACTGTTAAACGTCTTCGCCATCATCGTTGTCATGGGATAAGTCTGTGCTCTGTGTCAGTTGGTGAGATATCATTTAAAAGTGCAGCTGACGGCTCCTTGTGCTGGGCATTTAAAGCATCGCAGTTCTTAGTCTCCACGACGGCAGGTATTATTATATGCGATGGGCTATGCCACATTTGCAACCACAATCCTAGATTCATTGCAACCAGCTGTCACAATACATGCATTTTTATCGGAATACTGCATCTATCTTTGGCCGCATTTGGTCCGGAAGTCTGCAATAAAAATACTTCCTTTCCTAAATGTGCACTTCTCTCGGCAATTCTTTGGATGCATTTAGGGGACGGATGCGACGTCCCTACCACGCCTTTACGGTAAAGATCCTATGGAACGCTTGAATAATAGAAACGACCACACATCGTCCCGATTTTGTACTTGGAGAATCGGGCCTATTGCGGATGAAGACAAGTGACAGAAGCGGTAGAGCGTGGTGAGTGCGTCCCACAACATTCCCTGTCTGGACTACACATATGTTCGGCATTCGCGCCTTCAGTGGTCCTCTTTCCGCTTGGCTGCACAGCATCACGTGACGGAAGTCTGACTGGAGCTGTCCTCATGGTAGGTGACCTCAAACTTTTTCCATGCCTGCTGCGCCCTCTCCTTGCTGTCTTTCCATACCCTGCTGCGTCCTCTTATTGCTGTCTTTCCCTGACCTGCTGCGCCCTCTCCTTGCTGTCTTTCCGTGCCCTGCTGCGCCCTCTCCTTGCTGTCTTTCCATACCCTGCTGCGTTCTCTTCTTGCTGTCTTTCCATGCCCTGCTGCGTCCTCTCCTTGCTGTCTTTCCATGTCCTGCTGCGTTCTTTAATTGCTGTCTTTCCATGTCCTGCTGCGTCCTCTTATTGCTGTCTTTCCCTGACCTGTTACGTCCTCTCATTGCTGTCTTTCCCTGACCTGCTGCGTCGTTTCCTTGCTGTCTTTCCATGTCCTGCTGCGTCCTCTCATTGCTGTCTTTCCGTGCCCTGCTGCGTCCTCTCCTTGCTGTCTTTCCATGCCCTGCTGCGTCCTCTCCTTGCTGTCTTTCCATGTCCTGCTGCGTTCTTTAATTGCTGTCTTTCCCTGACCTGCTGCGTCCTCTCCTTGCTGTCTTTCCATGCCCTGCTGCGTCCTCTTATTGCTGTCTTTCCCTGACGGTGACCTGCTGCGCCCTCTCTTTGCTGTCTTTCCATGCCCTGCTGCGTCCTCTCCTTGCTGTCTTTCCATGCCCCGCTGCGTCGTTTCCTTGCTGTCTTTCCCTGCCCTGCTGCGTCCTCTCATTGCTGTCTTTCCATGCCCTGCTGCGTCCTCTCCTTGCTGCCTTTCCATGCCCCGCTGCGTCGTTTCCTTGCTGTCTTTCCCTGCCCTGCTGCGTCCTTTAATTGCTGTCTTTCCCTGACCTGTTACGTCCTCTTATTGCTGTCTTTCCCTGACCTGCTGCGTCCTCTCCTTGCTGTCTTTCCATGTCCTGCTGCGTCCTCTCATTGCTGTCTTTCCCTGACCTGCTGCGTCCTCTCCTTGCTGTCTTTCCATGTCCTGCTGCGTCCTCTCATTGCTGTCTTTCCCTGACCTGCTGCGTCCTCTCCTTGCTGTCTTTCCATGCCCTGCTGCGTCCTCTCCTTGCTGTCTTTCCATGCCCTGCTGCGTCCTGTCCTTGCTGTCTTTCCATGTCCTGCTGCGTCCTCTCATTGCTGTCTTTCCATGCCCTGCTGCGTCCTCTCCTTGCTGTCTTTCCATGTCCTGCTTCGTCCTCTTCTTGCTGTCTTTTCATGTCCTGCTGCGTCCTCTCCTTGCTGTCTTTCCATGTCCTGCTTCGTCCTCTTCTTGCTGTCTTTCCATGTCCTGCTGCGTCCTCTCCTTGCTGTCTTTCCCTGACCTGCTGCGTCCTCTTATTGCTGTCTTTCCCTGCCCTGCTGCGTCCTCTCCTTGCTGTCTTTCCCTGACCTGCTGCGTCCTCTCTTTGTTGTCTTTCCATGCCCTGCTGCGTCCTCTCCTTGCTGTCTTTCCATGCCCTGCTGCGTCCTCTCCTTGCTGTCTTTCCTTGCCCTGCTGCGTCCTCTTATTGCTGTCTTTCCATGCCCTGCTGCGTCCTCTTCTTGCTGTCTTTCCATGTCCTGCTGCGTCCTCTCCTTGCTGTCTTTCCATGCCCTGCTGCGTCCTCTCCTTGCTGCCTTTCGATACCCTGCTGCGTCCTGTCCTTGCTGTCTTTCCATGTCCTGCTGCGTCCTGTCCTTGCTGTCTTTCCATGCCCTGCTGCGTCCTCTCCTTGCTGTCTTTCCATGTCCTGCTTCGTCCTCTTCTTGCTGTCTTTTCATGTCCTGCTGCGTCCTCTCCTTGCTGTCTTTCCATGCCCTGCTGCGTTCTCTCATTGCTGTCTTTCCATGCCCTGCTTCGTCCTCTTCTTGCTGTCTTTTCATGTCCTGCTTCGTCCTCTCCTTGCTGTCTTTCCATGTCCTGCTGCGTCCTTTCCTTGCTGTCTTTCCATGCCCTGCTGCGTCCTCTTATTGCTGTCTTTCCATGCCCTGCTGCGTCCTTTCCTTGCTGGTTTTCCATGTCCTGCTTCGTCCCCTCCTTGCTGTCTTTCCCTGCCCTGCTGCGTCCTCTCCTTGTTGTCTTTCCATGCCCTGCTGCGTCCTCTTCTTGCTGTCTTTCCATGCCCTGCTGCGTCGTTTCCTTGCTGTCTTTCCATGTCCTGCTGCGTCCTCTCCTTGCTGTCTTTCCATGCCCTGCTGCGTCCTCTCCTTGCTGTCTTTCCATGCCCTGCTGCGTCCTCTTCTTGCTGTCTTTCCATGCCCTGCTTCGTCCTCTCTTTGTTGTCTTTCCATGCCCTGCTGCGTCCTCTCCTTGCTGTCTTTCCATGCCCTGCTGCATCCTCTTCTTGCTGTCTTTCCCTGTCCTGCTGCGTCCTCTTCTTGCTGTCTTCCCATGTCCTGCTGCGTCCTCTTATTGCTGTCTTTCCATGCCCTGCTGCGTCCTCTTATTGCTGTGTTTCCCTGACCTGCTGCGTCCTCTCCTTGCTGTCTTCCCATGTCCTGCTGCGTCCTCTTATTGCTGTCTTTCCATGCCCTGCTGCGTCCTCTTATTGCTGTCTTTCCCTGACCTGCTGCGTCCTCTTCTTGCTGTCTTTCCATGTCCTGCTGCGTTCTCTTCTTGCTGTCTTTCCATGCCCTGCTGCGTCCTCTCCTTGCTGTCTTCCCATGTCCTGCTGCGTCCTCTTATTGCTGTCTTTCCATGCCCTGCTGCGTCCTCTTATTGCTGTCTTTCCCTGACCTGCTGCGTCCTCTTCTTGCTGTCTTTCCATGTCCTGCTGCGTTCTCTTCTTGCTGTCTTTCCATGCCATGCTGCGTCCTCTCCTTGCTGTCTTTCCATGCCCTGCTTCGTCGTTTCCTTGCTGTCTTTCCCTGTCCTGCTGCGTCCTCTCCTTGCTGTCTTTCCATGTCCTGCTGCGTCCTCTCCTTGCTGTCTTTCCATGTCCTGCTGCGTCCTCTCCTTGCTGTCTTTCTTTGCCCTGCTGCGTCCTCTTATTGCTGTCTTTCCCTGACCTGCTGCGTCCTCTTCTTGCTGTCTTTCCATGTCCTGCTGCGTCCTCTTATTGCTGTCTTTCCCTGACCTGCTGCGTCCTCTTATTGCTGTCTTTCCATGCCCTGCTGCGTCCTCTTCTTGCTGTCTTTCCATGCCCTGCTGCGTCCTCTCCTTGTCGTCTTTCCATGCCCTGCTTCGTCCTCTCCTTGCTGTCTTTCCATGCCCTGCTGCGTCCTCTCCTTGCTGTCTTTCCATGTCCTGCTGCGTCCTCTCCTTGCTGTCTTTCCATGTCCTGCTGCGTCCTCTTATTGCTGTCGTTCCATGCCCTGCTGCGTCCTCTCCTTGCTGTCTTTCCATGTCCTGCTGCGTCCTCTTATTGCTGTCTTTCCATGCCCTACTGCGTCCTCTTATTGCTGTCTTTCCCTGACCTGCTGCGTCCTCTTCTTGCTGTCTTTCCCTGACCTGCTGCGTCCTCTCCTTGCTGTCTTTCCATGCCCTGCTGCGTCCTCTCCTTGCTGTCTTTCCATGTCCTGCTGCGTCCTCTTATTGCTGTCTTTCCATGCCCTGCTGCGTCCTCTCCTTGCTGTCTTTCCATGTCCTGCTGCGTCCTCTTATTGCTGTCTTTCCATGCCCTGCTGCGTCCTCTTATTGCTGTCTTTCCCTGACCTGCTGCGTCCTCTTCTTGCTGTCTTTCCATGTCCTGCTGCGTTCTCTTCTTGCTGTCTTTCCATGCCCTGCTGCGTCCTCTCCTTGCTGTCTTCCCATGCCCTGCTGCGTCCTCTCCTTGCTGTCTTTCCATGTCCTGCTGCGTCCTCTTATTGCTGTCTTTCCATGCCCTGCTGCGTCCTCTTATTGCTGTCTTTCCCTGACCTGCTGCGTCCTCTTCTTGCTGTCTTTCCATGTCCTGCTGCGTTCTCTTCTTGCTGTCTTTCCATGCCCTGCTGCATCCTCTCCTTGCTGTCTTCCCATGTCCTGCTGCGTCCTCTTATTGCTGTCTTTCCATGCCCTGCTGCGTCCTCTTATTGCTGTCTTTCCCTGACCTGCTGCGTCCTCTTCTTGCTGTCTTTCCATGTCCTGCTGCGTTCTCTTCTTGCTGTCTTTCCATGCCCTGCTGCGTCCTCTCCTTGCTGTCTTCCCATGTCCTGCTGCGTCCTCTTATTGCTGTCTTTCCATGCCCTGCTGCGTCCTCTTATTGCTGTCTTTCCCTGACCTGCTGCGTCCTCTCCTTGCTGTCTTCCCATGTCCTGCTGCGTCCTCTTATTGCTGTCTTTCCATGCCCTGCTGCGTCCTCTTCTTGCTGTCTTTCCATGCCCTGCTGCGTCCTCTTCTTGCTGTCTTTCCATGCCATGCTGCGTCCTCTCCTTGCTGTCTTTCCATGCCCTGCTGCGTCCTCTTATTGCTGTCTTTCCATGCCCTGCTGCGTCCTCTTCTTGCTGTCTTTCCATGCCATGCTGCGTCCTCTCCTTGCTGTCTTTCCATGCCCTGCTTCGTCGTTTCCTTGCTGTCTTTCCATGTCCTGCTGCGCCCTCTTCTTGCTGTCTTTCCATGCCCTGCTGCGTCCTCTCTTTGCTGTCTTTCCATGTCCTGCTGCGCCCTCTCCTTGCTGTCTTTCCATGCCCTGCTGCGTCCTCTCCTTGCTGTCTTTCCATGTCCTGCTGCGTCCTCTTATTGCTGTCTTTCCCTGACCTGCTGCGTCCTCTTATTGCTGTCTTTCCATGCCCTGCCTGACCCCGGACCGTAACCAGATTTTAGGATCTTTTGTAAGGCTGGCCAGCCCCTGGCTAAGCAACACAGAAAAGAATGTCGTTGTGGCCCTATATAGCCAACACGGCTGATAGGCCGTTAATCTCCATCCATCCATCCATCCATCCATCCATCCATCTATCCATCCATCCATCCATCCATCCATTTGTAGATAAAACGAGGATATAGTGGTTTTACAAGGAGAAAATAACCCACGCATCGTTAGCAGACGCCTTTGTTTTTGTAGGCTATATCGTCAGTGAAGAAAAAAAGAGGGAAGAGGAAGAACTCTCGAAGATTTTTTACGGAGGATAATGCGTAGATTACAGCGAAGAACGGATAAAAACCGCTGGCGCTGAACCTCCAGGTTTTGGAGAAGAAAAAAAGAAGATCGGGTTCGAACCCGCAGCCTCCGAGAAAAGAGGAGGAAAAAACGCACACACACACAAACACAAAAAACCAGGTGGGTTCGAACCCACAACCCCTCGAAAAAAAGTTTCAGTGTAGAATCGAACCTGGTCATGCATGACCAAGAGCCCAATGCTCTACCAACTGTGCCATTGTAAACTTGTAGGTATGTGAAGCATTTATAACGACCTTGTCATAAACCCTCGTGGTTCGTATTTTGCACTGTAAATTGTAGAAAAATGGATGATAGCATGAACTGTTTGGTATTTCATACGGATCTAACCCATCAACGTCAATATTCTTTTCGTAGTATCGCATTTTGGCGCCTGCTGGTAGAGGTTCAACATATATCGAAGCGTTTTGCTGAAGTAGGAAAGATAACTCGGTTTGACTCGATGTCATTACGCTGAAATGGTCGTTGTCCCCAACATTTCCGGGTCAGGGATTGATTAAATCATCATATTTTTGTGACACTGAGACCAGACCATCAAAAAAATTAGCACTAGGCCTTGAATCAAATCGTTGTACGAGATCTAACGTTGACTGCAAATGTACAACAGTGCCGCGTGATTGTGTCGACATTCAGTTAGTTCGCTGGGCCCCTATTCACAACGGCGATTTATCTTTTTAACACTCGATTTATCCCCTATCCCCGCGTTATCTTGATCGGTTAGATAAGGTACGCTCGTCAGAGGATCCTAGGTTGCGCTTTGCTATATATACTGCTTTCTTTGTCGTCTCTTCGATTCTCTTAGATCGTAGATGACGTCATGAGATTACGTCAAAGCGGAACAGGCAGTTGGAATCGTCTGAGTTTAGAGACAAGGGTAGTGAATTAGGCAGTACAGTAGTCGCCGCTTATTAAAAACACATTGGGACCGAACAAAAGTGTTTTTAATAAGCGGCGTTTTTATTAACCGTTTGCTTGTTGAACATGTCCATCAGTAACGAAGTAAATCCGGACCTTACCAACTGTATTTAAAAAACGGCTGTTTTTATTAACCGCGTGTTTTATAAGCGGCGACTACTGTATTGCCTTTCTTACTTACATTCAGCCCTTGAGGCAAAATATTCAAATGTGGTAAGAGTGAGAGAGAGAGAGAGAGAGAGAGAGAGAGAGAGAGAGAGAGAGAGACAGAGAGAGAGAGACAGAGACAGAGAGAGAGAGACAGAGAGAGAGACAGAGACAGAGAGAGAGACAGAGAGAGACAGAGAGAGACAGAGAGAGAGAGACAGAGAGAGAGACAGAGAGAGAGACAGAGAGAGTGAGAGAGAGGGGGGGGGAGGGGAGCTGGGAAAAGGGGAGGAAGGGAAGAGAGAATGAGAGTAAGAGGGTGGGTGGGAGAGAGAGAGAGAGAGAGAGAGAGAGAGGAGAGAGAGAGAGAGAGAGAGAGACAGAGAGAGAGTCAGAGAGAGAGACAGAGAGAGAGTGAGAGTAGCCATAAGTACTGATCAAAAGATCAGATAAAGGCCTTGCGGCCTAAGACATCTGAGGACATATCTATCTAAATCATTCTCTGTCCTCGCAAATGACGTCACGAATTCTATTCTATTCTATTCTATTCACCCCTCCTTCAAAAATCTCCTCGCAAATGACGTCACGTTATACGACGTCAAATGATCACGTCACAAATTTTGCAAAATGGAGTCTGTTGAATCGTTTTCAATGAAACACCAAAATGTAAAAAAGTCACTTTCTTTTCAAACCTCGATTCTGAAAATTTGATAATATTGAATGGGACCTAACTTCCAGTCAGTGTGCAAAATCTCAAGGAAATCCGTCCAGTAGTTTTTGAGATATAGGCCGTGGAGACGGGACAGACAGACAGACACACACACACACACACACACACACACACACACAGACAGATAAAAACCGCTGGCGCTGAACCTCCAGGTTTTGGAGAAGAAAAAAAGAAGATCGGGTTCGAACCCGCAGCCTCCGAGAAAAGAGGAGGAAAAAACGCACACACACACAAACACAAAAAACCAGGTGGGTTCGAACCCACAACCCCTCGAAAAAAAGTTTCAGTGTAGAATCGAACCTGGTCATGCATGACCAAGAGCCCAATGCTCTACCAACTGTGCCATTGTAAACTTGTAGGTATGTGAAGCATTTATAACGACCTTGTCATAAACCCTCGTGGTTCGTATTTTGCACTGTAAATTGTAGAAAAATGGATGATAGCATGAACTGTTTGGTATTTCATACGGATCTAACCCATCAACGTCAATATTCTTTTCGTAGTATCGCATTTTGGCGCCTGCTGGTAGAGGTTCAACATATATCGAAGCGTTTTGCTGAAGTAGGAAAGATAACTCGGTTTGACTCGATGTCATTACGCTGAAATGGTCGTTGTCCCCAACATTTCCGGGTCAGGGATTGATTAAATCATCATATTTTTGTGACACTGAGACCAGACCATCAAAACAATTAGCACTAGGCCTTGAATCAAATCGTCGTAGGAGATCTTACGTTGACTGCAAATGTACAACAGTGCCGCGTGATTGTGTCGACATTCAGTTAGTTCGCTGGGCCCCTATTCACAACGGCGATTTATCTTTTTAACACTCGATTTATCCCATATCCCCGCGTTATCTTGATCGGTTAGATAAGGTACGCTCGTCAGAGGATCCTAGGTTGCGCTTTGCTATATATACTGTAGCGTGTTCCGTAAGCTCAGCCGCTGTAAGCAGCTGTCAGCGCTGCTTCTGTGAAACCCTCTGCTGCGCGTCGCTGGGAAAAAGCGCTGGCAGCGCTGCGTAGCGGTAAAAATTGAATGCCAAGACTGTCAGCAAAATGGCGGACACTATTGAGGTTATCGTTTCGATGAAGACAAGTATATCAATTGTGAGCTGACGCATGATAAATTATATCTTATACGTGGCGGAAAGTGTGAAGGGAGATTACATTTTTATTTTATGTTCAAATTGCTTATGAACTTGATCGTAGTTTGCATGTTTTGGGGAAGAATACTTGCAATGTTCACTGCATGTCACCGTCACGTGACCGTGCGCTGTCTTCTTCTTCTTATACCCCGATGATTGGAGGAACTTGTTCAAGTGTTGTGCGCTGGGATCATTTTTTAAGGATTAAAAAGCTGCAGTGCATACAAGGATATGAACGTTGATGCTGCTGTAGCTTTTAGTACTGCAGTCAAGTCGTCGTCGAAAATTTCCATCAAAGTAATTGCACGAAGTGGTGGTGGCGGCATTTTGTCCGCCATCTTGTTGTCGCTGTCACAAAGCGGAATGATGCAAAGCGTTCTATAGGCCCATAAATCCGCTGTTTCCGCTTTCTTCAAGCAGCTGCGTCTACGGAACAAAAGGCTGCTTTCTTTGTCGTCTCTTCGATTCTCTTAGATCGTAGATGACGTCATGAGATTACGTCAAAGCGGAACAGGCAGTTGGAATCGTCTGAGTTTAGAGACAAGGGTAGTGAATTAGGCAGTACAGTAGTCGCCGCTTATTAAAAACACATTGGGACCGAACAAAAGTGTTTTTAATAAGCGGCGTTTTTATTAACCGTTTGCTTGTTGAACATGTCCATCAGTAACGAAGTAAATCCGGACCTTACCAACTGTATTTAAAAAACGGCTGTTTTTATTAACCGCGTGTTTTATAAGCGGCGACTACTGTATTGCCTTTCTTACTTACATTCAGCCCTTGAGGCAAAATATTCAAATGTGGTAAGAGTGAGAGAGAGAGAGAGAGAGAGAGAGAGAGAGAGACAGAGAGAGAGACAGAGACAGAGAGAGAGAGAGACAGAGAGAGAGACAGAGACAGAGAGAGAGACAGAGAGAGACAGAGAGAGACAGAGAGAGAGACAGAGAGAGAGACAGAGAGAGAGACAGAGAGAGTGAGAGAGAGGGGGGGGGGGAGGGGAGCTGGGAAAAGGGGAGGAAGGGAAGAGAGAATGAGAGTAAGAGGGTGGGTGGGAGAGAGAGAGAGAGAGAGAGAGAGATAGAGAGAGAGAGAGAGAGAGAGAGAGAGAGAGACAGAGAGAGAGTCAGAGAGAGAGACAGAGAGAGAGTGAGAGTAGCCATAAGTACTGATCAAAAGATCAGATAAAGGCCTTGCGGCCTAAGACATCTGAGGACATATCTATCTTAATCATTCTCTGTCCTCGCAAATGACGTCACGAATTCTATTCTATTCTATTCTATTCACCCCTCCTTCAAAAATCTCCTCGCAAATGACGTCACGTTATACGACGTCAAATGATCACGTCACAAATTTTGCAAAATGGAGTCTGTTGAATCGTTTTCAATGAAACACCAAAATGTAAAAAAGTCACTTTCTTTTAAAACCTCGATTCTGAAAATTTTATAATATTGAATGGGACCTAACTTCCAGTCAGTGTGCAAAATCTCAAGGAAATCCGTCCAGTAGTTTTTGAGATATAGGCCGTGGAGACGGGACAGACAGACAGACAGACACACACACACACACACACACACACACACACACACACACACACACACACACAGACAGATAAAGTCTGTAGGACCTCCAGTAAACCTGGAGGGATAAAAAAGGTTTTCTCTGTATTGAATCCGCTGTTTCTGGCTTTGACGTCAAGCACATTAGGAAGTGAGAGGGAGATCGAGATTAAATAAGGATTAGGCAAGGGAGAAAAAATGGGAGGTGGTTGAGATGGTGTTGAGTAAGACGGTGGTTGCAGAATGGCCTGGGGGTGGAGGAGACAGCTGAGTTGAAATTCTACTGCTGTGGACTGTGGTGATAACTTGGCCATAGGCCAGTGACCTTCTTGACGAGGACGTGGTCACATATACGCCTTGCATGGATGGAAGGATGAATGTGTGTGTGTGTGTGTGTGTGTGTGTGTGTGTGTGTGTGTGTGTGTGTGTGTGTGTGTGTGTGTGTGTGTGCGTTTTAGCGGCGTTTGCCACTCAGGTCATGATTTTGACTCATGCACCCATTGGCTCTTGTCAAGCAGGCTTTTAGTGATTGTTTGCTTTGCTCTTGTGAGACTGACGCTGTCTGAGTTTATGTGCTGCGGCCAGACACGTCCTTGAAATGGCCATCTGTTTTGTAATCCCCTCCCCCCTCCCCTCTCTCCCATCCCCTTTCTCTCTCACTCTCTCTGTCTCTCCCTCACACACTCTGTGTCTTTCTCTCTTTTTCTCTCTCTTTCTCTCTCTCTGTCTCTCACTCTTTCTCTCTATCTATCTCTGTCTGTCGCTCTCTCTCTCTCGCTCTCTCTCTCTCTATCTGTCTCTTTCTGTGTCTCTGTCTCTCTGTCTCTCTCTCTGTCTCTCTCTGTCTCTCTCTGTCTCTCCCTCCCCCTGACTAGCATAGCACATATCTGATTATCTTTCCATACACGCTTACATGGGCCACCTCGAAAGAAGACATTCAGCGAGATAGGTTAGTCATGATAGAGCGGAGTCCTGTGACCTTGACCTAGGCGTGTTGTTGCGAGCACACCTGCCACGAGCGACATCCAGTCAGTCGGCAGAAGGCCACAGCCGGCGACAACCAGCCGCAGTTGTCGTTCTTGATCAGATGGCCTCCTCTGGTTTATCGTCCTGTTCAGTCCAAGTGCCCCAACACTTCATACTGCTTGCCTGGCGGGCTGCTCGCAACTACGGCGATATACGTGCGTCAGCGTTCCTGATCATGTGGAGTACCTCGACGCCGGAGGACGACCCCTGAACTTCGACTTTCTACCTTTAGTCGGAAACGAGGCTGATCTCTCACGTAAGCAGCCCGTGCTGTTGCCCTTTCAGTCTGGTTGATCTGGAAATAGACTGCCTGAATACGCTCACTGTGGGATAGAATTGCCGAATAATATGGCCTTTTTGTACCTGTACTCATTGTGTTTTTTTATTCCATGCCTAGTGAATCCAGAGAGAAAATGTCCAATGTAGATATCTCTTTCGTAACATGAGTCTCAACTTCAGCTAGTTTCCTTGTTGTCAGAGTTCTACTTATTTAGGAGTAGTATGCTGGCTATACAACGCATTCGCATTGACTGGGTTTATCCATGCGTGGGATATGCTGACTGAAAGAAACTGATGAAAATACCTCTACCATGTCATAATGCGCTTTGACTTTTCGTTATTCTTATTCTTATTATAATTTTGGAGAA
Source organism: Theodoxus fluviatilis (assembly GCA_034096865.1). Taxonomy (NCBI): domain Eukaryota; kingdom Metazoa; phylum Mollusca; class Gastropoda; order Cycloneritida; family Neritidae; genus Theodoxus; species Theodoxus fluviatilis. The sequence goes on along the minus strand of JAWQFJ010020113.1, from coordinate 31,071 downwards.
GTGTGCAGACAATTGCAAAAGTATGCAGACAATACTACCCATTATGACTGACTGGGTGTATCCATGGGATATATTGACTAAAAATGACTGTTGAGAATACCTATTTCTTGATATCTGATCTGATACTCTGGCTAGTTTACTTTATCTATAGTAACGTCTTTAATGTGTAGTAGTAGGATGATACTGACTGGGCCTCTCACTCATGAGATATCTTGACTGAAGATGTCATTGTGATATTCAGAGTGAATGCCTCATTCTGCGTGTACAAATCTGTGAAATCTGAACGAGCTTTGGTAGGCATTATGCGAGTTGCTGTAATTTTTAGGAGCGCTCGTTCTCAATCAGTGGGAAAGCCGTCGAACAGGATGAAAAGAATCCATTTAGGATTATGGGCAGGTCTCTCCTGTTGATTTGGGATATCACAAAGACATTTCCGTTTTCTTCAGTCCTTTCGTCCATGACGGAGCTGTTTACAATTGTGCTGCCGTAGACCGTTTGGGTCCCAAAAGCTGATACTGATAGCAAAAGCAGAAGGGATAAGTCGAATTTGTTGAGATTGACTACTTGGACTCCGCACTCGAAGACGGAAACGGATTAAGAGGGATTGCTCGAGTTCAAGTTCCGTCACAATCATATTTCTCAAGAACACTCGACCTTCTCATGTCATGCTGACTTCGAGAAATTAGCCTTTCCTTGTTTTCGTTTGTCAAAATCTTGAGGTCGCAGTGATCTTCAGGTACAAGTCCTCAGGACGAAGCAATCTTGAGCCGTCGAGAGTGGGCATCTCATTCACCCTGGACAACTGCGTCCGTGATAATAACTTCTTGCAGGCAGAAAATCCATCTGTTCGAACTCCAACGGCCTTTGAGGTACTTGATGGAGGCTGTTTTTTTCTCGCGGTGTCCGGTAAAAAGCAAACATGCTGACGAGCTGTGGTCACGCGCAAAGGATATTGCGTCACTGAGTTGCTGTGGCATAATTTATTGTTCCATAACATAGCCCCCGTGTGATAGGAGTTCTATGCCCTAGGTCAATGCCCTATGGAGCTTTTCGCTTTCAGGAGACACATGTTATCTACGATTCAGTAAAGGTCAGTGATTTGTTATCATTGCAAGACGTAAGAATCTGACGAGGGATATGCAAGCACTCACACATACACACGCGCGCGCGCGCGCAGAGAGACAGACAGACAGACAGACAGACAGACAGACAGAGAAACAGACGGATAGACAGACAGACAGACAGACAGACAGACAGACAGACAGACAGACAGACAGACAGACAGACAGACAGACAGACAGACAGACAGACACAGAGAGAGACAGACAGACAGAGACATGAGGCAGAGAGAGACAGAAATAGAGGGGAAGAAAATCAACGGTTAAGTCAGATTAGAATGATCACAATAAATCCTTTGCGGCCAAACTTGTATCAAGATTCTTAGGAAAATGTATGTAATTTGTTTTCTGTACTAATATTGATTGTGTTGTAACAGTCAGTATTACACTTACACAAGTTATTAACTAGACTCGTGTGTATGTAGTTCAAGTCACCTATAACCTTTTCAACAACTGTCGTCCTCCACAGTCTAAGTTGGCTCGTGGATCCTGAAGAAAATCCATTCATTCATCCATTCCTTCCTTCCTTCATTATCAACTCATTCATTTATTCATCAATTTATCCACACATTCATTCATGCCATCTGTTCTTTCTTGGAAAGTTAGAATGTCTTCTTTGAGAGTACCGGTACCTATGAGAACTTTCAGGCGTTATCGCCGCTGCCTAGTGCGCATTTGATAGTCATCCGTCATGGCAGGGTTGTTTCTTCCTGGTATCTGCACCGGAAAACGAGGGTTGAAGCTACTTGTTGTGACTAACAACACATATCACATTAAAAAGTGCTTGTGTGTTTGTGTGTGCGTGTGTGTGTGTGTGTGTGTGTGTGTGTGTGTGTGTGTGTGTGTGTGTGAGAGAGAGAGAGAGAGAGAGAGAGAGAGAGAGAGAGAGAGTTGGGGAGGGAGGAAGGGAGGGAGAGAGAGCATGAAATGTGGAAGAATAGGAGTAGTTTTCACTAGTCCAGACTTGCAGTAGACGACAAAATCTTGTGTTTTGACATTCCATTTCAACGTTTGGAGTCTTGCTGGTTTTATACTGCTCACAAAGGAATGACTTTTCTATAAAGGCTACGTGCTTAGACTTTTCAAAAGAATTTCGTTACATATTAGTATTTAACAGGTCATTGAATCATTTTTTTCGTATGCACTGACAATAGGGCCAACAGCAGCCCTCTTCGACTGCATTCCTCTGTATCTCGTGCTGTTGAATTGGGTCTCATGTTTCACACAGGCCGCACAGCTTTGACATTTAAGTTTATGTGCTTTCCTTTTACGTTGCACACTCACGAGAAGACATCCCTCTGAGCAAGCACCTGTATACGCAGGCTTTCTTCCCTTGCCGCCGAAATCAAACACGACAAAGCAGTTTGTATTTTAATGGAAGAAAACGACGTACACCATATTTAACTTTCATTCATTTTTGACAGATAAATGGGTTAGTAGAGAAAAAGTTGGTACGGAAAATTATTTAGTCCATTAATTGTCTGTTAGTGAAGATGAAGTAAACAAAGTTAAGTCTTTAGTGGCAAGGAATATGTATAGTTCAATGCTTAGATGTGTTTGATATGAAGCTGTCTTTTTTATCGTTTGAGTGTTTATAGCCGCCCACTAGCATGAATCTTCAGACTTTGCCGATTAGGAAACTTTAAGTTTCCTTTCATTTGGAATGGAATATTGTCATTTATCTGCAGTTTCCCCCACAGCTGTTGTGCAAGCCTTAGCTCGAGGCCGATACAGGAAGAGCAGTCTCCGTCCTGTTTTTCGCACACGACAATGGTATTTTCCGATTGCAGCACTTGCCCGTGGACTCGAAAAATATTCCTCTCACGTTCTTAATGGGTGTTTTTCTCCTCCTGCCCAATACTGCTTTTGGCCGACTTACCGCCTGATGTGCTGGCTGGAAGTGTGCTTCCTAAGTTGTAAGGGCTTACTTTCGTAGCTCCACCACTTTGTCCTGTAACTAGGGACTTGGTCCTTGTTGGCCACGGCTTGGTCACGTTCTTCGCGTAAAGAGAGACCACCACCATTACCTCGCTCTGACATGGGCGTCACCTGGGAAGCGCAAGAGAGATAGACCACTCGGAACATGGAGGCGCACAGTGAAGCAGGAAATGCGCAAAGAAAAGATCTGGCATGAAATGCGACGGCTGGTTCAAGACAGGCGTGGGTGTAGGAGCTTTGTCGGAGACTTGTATTCCACTGGGAGCTCAAAGGATTGAGTTGAGTTGAGTTAGAGACTTTGTCCAGAAATGTGTAAGATTGACTGTGCCCAGTGGACAGATAGCTCTTTGCCGATGTTAGATCAGTTCTTTAACCAAAGAAGAAGAGAGGCATGCATCAGAATCTTTGTTGTCTGGAGATATGCTAATGGTTGCAATGACGAAAAGCAAACGTAATCTCTGCACTCATCAAACCGAGTGAATTTGAATAAAGAATTTAATTATGCTCATGTAGTGTTTGTGACAATGCTTCGGTGAAAGCTTTCGAGTGTTTTTGATGCTTTACTCATTTCTTATGTCACAGTATTCCTCTTTCAGACCATGAAACTCCCCCTTCTTAAGTTTCCTATTAGATCACTCGTCTGCTGTGCACAATTGTTTGTTGCATTGAGCAGCAGCTGCAATGCTTCTATATGACATCGTGGCGTTACAACCACGTCCAGCAGCTCAGCTTCTGTGTACAGACAAGCCACACAGAATGTCCTTGCCATTGCTGCTTTCCTGCATGTTGTGACCATAAGTTCATGCTGCTGTTCATGCAGAAAACCCAAGGTCATATTGTGGACAGTTTCGCAAACATTACAGAATGTTTGTCAATTTTCTTAGCCAACCACAATAGTTCAGACTTAAAAGGCTGTCCTTGACAATTTTTAACATTCGGTAACAAAAGGATGGGCAAAAAAAGGCTGAGAATTTTCTCCTTGAGAAGGAGAGGAGGTCTGAGCTCTTGCAGAGGTGCTTAATTCATAATGGACTGCATGCTGTTTCCCAGACGTTTACTCTTTTTTGAGTTATCAGGGTATCGCAGACAGCACGAAAGTCACGTCCATGTGTGCTGGTAAACCCTTCATCGCTGCCGTGTGGAAAGGCAAGATTCCTGGAGAGTAGCCACGGCCTGAGGAGATGGTATTTTTCATCTGGTGCTCCATCACAACGTCTTTGGTATCAAGACTTCGTGTCTGGCGTGGAAAATGTCAAGATACCCAACGTCGTATAAAAAGACCACCCCTCTCTGTGTGTTTGTGGGTTCTCTTCCTTATTTTGTTGCAAGTTGTGAGATAACCTTGAACTAATTTGTATCATCAGATGAAAAGAAATACGCGACGTGAGGTCGGAAATATTTCTCATTTGTGATTCACGGACAAATTATTTCGTGAAAGCCTCCAATTTAGACCTTTTCTATGTTGGCATGTACTCGAGTAGACATTTTACATCCTCTCTCTAGGCCTGGCATCCAACACTAAGTGTGTTATCAAGAGTTCTGTTGCCATAGTGACGGGACGGTGCTGACCTAGTTGCTTAGATTCTTGTCATGAGGTCTGACACATGATGTAAGGCAGGGTAAGTAGAGGACTGGGGGGGGGGGGGGGGGGGGCGGGGGGGGGGGTAGGCGTATAGAGGGGTGTACCATGAGGAAGGGATAGTGGGTTGGGTTGGGGAGGGTGAGAAAGAAGAGGTTTGTTTCTGTACTGAGAAGTTATTTCGGTAAGGACGTGATCCCAAGCATTCTTGCAGTGGAAGGCATTTGCTGATAAGGTTTCCAGAAAATAAAAAAAAAATCTGTGTAGTTCGGGTAAAGGGATTTTAGAGGAAGAATACATTCGCTTTTTTGTACATCCCCTTTTCTTCCAAGCCTCTTTTAAAGGTTAAGAAAATCGTTATCTTGGCCTTGTAAATTTAGAGTGCTTCCCAGATGGAAACTATTGTCGTGTAAAGAAGTGCTATTCCTTGAAAGGATTTAGCTTACTCCTGCGCTCATGATTTGCATGTATGCGCAGAAACACATGCACGCACACATTCATTTGCACTCTTCCACACATGTTCACAAGAAAGCGCGCCAGCGCATAGTTATCACATGTCCTACACTGCAGCATCCCTAAGATGATATATGCACACGCGCTTGCGCGCAGAACACACTCATTCGTTTACACACTCACAAACTTACACACACACACACACACACACACACACACACACACACACACACACACACACACGAGAGAGAGAGAGAGAGAGAGAGAGAGAGAGAGAGAGAGAGAGAGAGAGAGAGGGGGGGGAGAGAGAGAGAGAGAGAGAGAGAGTATGAATTATGTTTGTAAATGCATCAGTAAAGGTGCAAACGAGCACTTCTAAACGGTGCCGTTAGTTTTGGGACGTTGTCCGTAATATAACTATCGAACTGAACTGCGCGCGTTTTCATCTGTATGATAGTGGACACTTCTACGCACAGATTTGCGCTATCACTCAGATGCTGCAAGGCCTTTGGGTCTTGTACACCTTGTCTCCATCATTAGTCCGCCTATAGGAGCGGAACTACACGTATTGATCCCACTTCCTTAGGTCAAGGACAATATGCCCCTCAGTTCACCCCACGTAGCCTGCCCCCCCCCCCTTTTTTACCACCCCCATCCAGAGACACTATAACACTATAGTATCTCTGCCCCATCCTTTTCTCCCCAGTCTCTGCCCCAGTGGTAAACCCTGGGTGTATTTTTAGCTTAGTGTAAACGCGTGCAAAACTAGTCGATAAACAGAGTCGTTCCGGGGTGTCCAGAGGAATCTTGGACAGTGCATGTGACTGACCTGATTTTCGAGCTGTTTTGACTTTGCAGTGGCCATTGAAATCGTTGTCATATTAGTACCTTCATGTTTTCTTCCCGCTCTATAATCCCAGCTATCGCTGCCTCTGTTTACCCTTATACGTCTGTGTCTGCCTCTCCCTGTCTTTTTCCCAGCCATTCTGGATCTGCGTGACTGCATTTCTTCCAATGCAATTTTGTTATTGTCTGACAGTCTGTGCTTAGTGGTCCATATTATTCGACGGATGTCAGTGATTCAATCAGTCTGCCAAGTTGTCCGCTTGTCTCGTTCGCCCCCCCCCCCTCCCCCTCTCGTCTCTCACTCTGTCTGTCTGTCTGTCTGTCTGTCTGTCTCTCTGTCTCTGTCTCTGTCTCTGTCTGTGTCTGTGTCTGTCTCTGTCTCTCTCTCTGTCTCTCTGTCTCTCTCTCTCTCTCTGTCTCTCTATCTCTCTCTCTCTCTCGTCTCCGTCCATCCGTCCGTCCTTCCGTCCGTCTGTCTCAATGTGTCTCTCCCCCTCCCTCTCTCTGTCTCTCTCTGTCTGTCTGTCTGTCTGTCTGTCTCTGTCTGTCTGTCTGTCTGTCTGTCTGTCTGACTGTCCCTCTCTCTCTCTCTCTCTCTCTCTCTCTCTCTCTCTCTCTCTCTCTCTCTCTCAACACACAACCCCACACACTAATGCACTTGTGTAAGCGCACTTTTTTCACACGTACATGCACACACTTTTAACAGGCTAACTCGCGCACGGTTACTCAGATGCCATCAGGAGGAAGGTGCTTGGCACGTCATGGCTGGGAATTATTACGGCCCTCAACAGCACCGCAAACGTCCTCACGCTTGTGCACATCATTTCCTCTACTCGAGCGTGTCAGAAGTCCAACGTTCGACCGACTGCATTTGGGCGTGCCTCTTGTTTTGAATGTGCTTTACAACATCGCAATAGTTCGGGTGTGGTGCATGTCCCACACATACGCTGAATGTCACCCGACGGTTCTTTGCAATGCACTCCGTCTTTTATTTATCCCTTTGAGATGCTGAACCAGACCCAAAGTAGACATATTTCGATGAAGTAATATGTCGCTGCTCAGTTATTTAAACAAATTGTTTCCTGGTCTGAAGGGAGGGGACGTGAATACCTCTGGGCGCAGTTTTAAAATACGATCGGCCATTATGCGCAGGTGAATTTGAAGTAGATATTGATTGACCAGATTGTGCAGTTGAACTAATCATTTGGTGTACTGTTATAGTATGAGCGCGCAGAGAGAGAGAGAGAGAGAGAGAGAGAGAGAGAGACAGACAGACAGACAGACATAGAGAGAGAGACAGACAAACAGGCAGGCAGACACACAGGCAGGCAGACAGACATACACACAGGCAGGCAGGCAGAAAGACATACACACAGGCAGGCAGACAGACAGACACACAGGCAGGCAGACAGACAGACAGACAGACAGACAGACAGACAGACAGACAGACATGGGGGGTGATGTAACGGCGGTAGAAAAATCTCATCACAGAGGTCATTCCAGAATTCGTGTCTACAGTGATCGTTGTAGGAGACCCTTTGATTGACCTCTTGCTGACCTAGCGTTCTTATCTGACCCCAGAGAGACAGTTTTCCTGACCTCATCTATCACCAGCCTGCATTCAGGACAGACCAAGATGTTTTTCTCATACATCTTATCTCCATTGGTCCAGCTGACGAATCGAAAATGAGTCTGCGTCTTGACCACAGGATACGCAGGGTATTTCACTCCAGCCAGAGACACTATAATATAAGCCGTGTGTTCAAGACGACCTACCGGTAGCCTACCGGTAGCCTACCTACCGGTGTGCCATCTTGAACGACTCGTTATGACCCAACGGTAGCCAAGATGGCTTCCAAGATGCCTTCTCATCGCCGCGGATTGCGCTTCTCAACCAAATGAGTAAACCAGCGGCTGCAGACTGCTCGTTCCTAGTGGAACTGATGAAATACGTTAAGCTGTAGCTGTGCATGAATGCTCGGCATCGCTCGAATAGAAATTTATGTCAAAACGACAGTGCTAACTTGGTGTAAGCGAGAATATTTCGATGTTCACTTCAAGGGAGATTACAGAACAAACAAAGGGCTAATGTCAGATATAAGAGTTGCTTCCCTTAAAATTGTTTCGCTATCTGCCTTGGAAATGTTTTCTAACATCTTGCCCAGTAATTATTTTAGAGCAGATATTCTTTAAAAAAGAAAAGTACAATATCAGCCTAACTTCTTGTAACGTCTCGCATAGGCTGGGTAATAATCACAGGTCGAAATGCGTGCCACAGCGCATATTTGTGATGATGACTTTCTTCCTTTCCCCGAAGGCAGCCATTTTGGCTATACACGGCGCAGCGGGCGCAACGGCTCTCCGGCGCGGTACGTACCGGTACGTACCGGTAGCCGTACCAAGTCGTTCAAGATGCTACCGGTACGTACCGGTACGTACCGGTAGGCCTCTTGAACAGGCCCATGGACTGGTGACTTGACCTCTCAGTGTATAGTCTAAATATAGTCGCAGTGCTGTTTGCGCCGCTCCGCCGTGCCGCTTGCAAAGATCATTTCCGGTTTCCGATGTTTACATAATGGGGCAGCGAATCGAGGAGATGCTTGAGGTAAGTACGCAGCATTTACTGAAAATAAGTAATTGAAAAGAAAGAATGAACATTGAAATAGTATATTATACATATTTGTCATTCTATAGCTACATTAGCTCGGACAGTACGTGTAGATGAGTGTAACATTTATGACCGAGATAATACAGGAAAGACAAAGAGCGAGTGGACGCTTCATAAAGTCAGTTAGCAATGATGTTATCAATCAGAAAATATTTTTTAATAAGCAGGATGGTGTTGCAAGTCAGAGGCACTTCTGCTAAACGTTTCTTAAAAGTATGTGAAATGGTGAGCACTATTGCACTAAACTTGTCTTCTCTACATAGCTGCATAGCAGTCAGTACCTGTGAGAACGCGTCGTCTGCTCTCTGACGCGCGCATACCGCTTGGTGGCGCTAACGCGATGACTCGCAAAGGGAGGAACCTACACTTTGGCCGTAGAGTATCCTCAACCAGAGATAGTAACCAGGAACACTATTATATATGAAATTAAAGAGAAAACATACATCTACTCACAGTGTGTGGTTGGTGAGTGGTGTATGTGCGTGCGCTGGCCCGATGACCTGTTCGTCTCAAGGCCTTTTCAAATATCTCATTCGCGGAACACCTCCCCCCCTCTCTCTCTCTCTCTCTCTCTCTCTCTCTCTCTCTCTCTCTCTCACAGACACACACACACACACACACACACACACACACACACACACAGAGAGACACACACACACACACAGACACACACACACTCCAACCCCACCCATCCCAACCTCCTCATGCCCCATCCAGAGAACCTGCCCAGACAGTTACTATACTATCTCTGCTCCAGCTGGGCGTGGAGAAGCTGCTGTCCCATTGAACACTCTCCTGGATCTAGCACAGTTAACCCATGAGATGCGGCGATTATTTCAAGGTCTCGTGAACAGTTTTACCCTCCTGTGGATCTCCAGGGTAGATTGTCTGCAGCCATGGCTGCGTAGGACCTGTCCCATGGTGCTGTCTGTATTCACATCTTTGATTTAAAGGCGTTTTGAAGAGATATTAATGGAGGTAGAGGTCAGGCGGACGTGCGAGCATCCGTAAGGTCACGCGATTGCAACGGTTGCATACATGCACGTACATTAATCCGCCACCACGCTTATCTACTCAAGCGTATCAGCGAGTTCTCTTCCTCTCTCGCCCTCTCCATCTCTTTTCCCTTCCTCTTTCTTTTGTAAACGCACATGTATGCACTCTAGCCAGCACGTAAACTTCACACCCACATTCTTTGCACACACTCACACACACACACACACACACACACACACACACACACACACACACACACACGAGAGAACATATGCGCGCACTAGTCCACACTCATCCACACATACACACATACATGTGCACACACGTAATAACACGCATGCGCACGCACCACATACGGAGTTTTACAAATGCACACTTGCTCACACGCTTCTACAGATAGAAAGACGGCAAGGGAGAAGAACGAATGCAATGGTTGGCTGTAGGTAAACCTGCTGTGAGTTGCCAGCGCTATGTGTCAGATGCGTGGTGTTGATTTCACACGGCAGCCCTGTCGGGTTAGTTTTGTTACGTAAAGTTGGCAAGCGGAAAAATCCACCGTGGAAAACGGCCTCGAAAAGCATCGACATAGCTGCCCCTGTTTGTTCGGCCTTGCTTAAAGTGCTGTAGTTGGTTACGGTTCTAGAGAAAGTGTTCAACTGCTCTGGTTTCTCCAGTTTACTTTCTTCAGTTTGCGCTCTAATGAGATGTAGAGTGGGAGCCGTTTAATTTGAGCTCGAGTAGTGATAGCGCAACTTTCCTATGGTCTCAAGGATTTTAGTTAGTGTTTCTATGCCTTATCTTAATAAAGTTTTTATCATGCGTGCATTTCTCTTCTGCTTCAAAAAACTTTGTGCGGTTTTGAAAAAGCCGTCTAGGTTTGTGCATTATCGTGGTACAGTTTCCACTTCCCTTACGAACGATAATGCCGCATGGATTTCTCAGTTGAAGTCAATGTATTGCAGCTGTTGATCAACGCCTATAGGTCTGTCACCTATCGGGCTGCATCAATATGTCCAGAACAACGTGTTATTGATCAGAAGGATGAGGAATCGTTAGAGGCACTGAAAAAGATGGTAGTGCAGCACGTCCTTATCGCGGGGCAATGTTATCAGGTTTTGGTTTTGTGTCCTCGAAGCCGACTGGACTCTCAAGCGTCATACTGACCTTCCAGCACCGGCTCTATCGATTCCAGTCTCTTCGACTGGACCAGCTCTAAAGGTTTTCGGCTCTCTACTCCCCTTGCGGCCATCTCGTCTCCTTCGCTGACAGCTGTTACGGCGACGGCGGCCATACAACTCGGAACAGCCGTGCGACCGAATTGTAGACTCCCGAGGTGAAACAAATCATGGATGACTAACGGAGACAGGAGGACGGCAGAGGAGAGAGACAAGACATTCTCCTTGATGGATGAGGAGGTTTTGTGTCAACCATGTGTCAACTTTCACCTTGCGGGACGTTAGTTTGGGACTTTTA
>JAWQFJ010020113.1:0-15000 GCA_034096865.1 Theodoxus fluviatilis | reverse complement strand
TGTAAAATGTGTTTCGTGAGAGCAATATCACGCTTGGAGGGTCTGATCATCGACGAAATGTTGGAGGGTGTTCGGATGGAAGGTCGCCTCTCTGCTAGTAATTGCCTTGACTCGCTATTGCTTTCTTGCAGCAGGACATTGTTTACTACATGTACCACATGGTGTCTGGATTCTGCCTCAGTAATGTCACGGTGAAACCCTCCTCGTTTCCTTTTTACATTTGATTCCTTCGGCAGTTTTTGAAGTTTCATCGACCCGTTTCTTCTTTGCTTTGAGCCGCGACAATAAGTGGACTTGACAACAGCAACATCTAATGGATCTCTTCCTGAATCCAGTCTTTCAAAGTCACTTGACTTAGTTCATCTTTTTTATTTGGTCAAGAGAAACCGATTGTTTAGCGGTCCTTGCTCAATCGGACTAGAATGAAATAGACTAATACTTTTGAATCTTTATTGGGCTGAATATTTGCTTTCTTTCTTATCAAAGACGGACTGGTTTTCTGAAGTGTAAAAACATTTTCAATTGTGGTATAAGGTAGCAGTTGAGCCGGCAGAAAAGGCCTCTGACCATTTCAATTTGTTTTCTTCTTCTTCTTCCCTACTTTCTGCTATTCAAGTCTCTGCTCCTCCCTCTCCTCTTCCCCCTTTTCTTCTCTCCTTCTTTACATTTCTTTCTCTATCCTCTGTCTCCTTATTCATTATCCCTTTTTTTCTTCTTTCGTTATACCTATTAATGTTAGAATTTGTAAACACAATAATGATCGAAGCGGAAAAGAAAAGAGCTACCTCTCAGTAAATACGTGTATGCCATGTAAAGCCTTCATCAAAACGCCACTTTTGGAAAGTTTTATATTTTGCTTGCAGATTGATTTTGACCTTTTCCTGACTCAGAAATGGATTTTGTGTTCCGAATACCTCCTTTCACCTGCCTGCACACCCATTTGTTTTCTGCCTGGTCAGTAGGAGCTCTTAAAAAAGCGATCGTCGATCATCAAAGGGCGCTCTGGCACAGACAATTGGTTCTAGGCATCAGCGTCGTGTCGTCACGCCAGCAGATACTGCTAGCTCGATACTTTCAGCACTCGGCAAAGTGAAATGGTGTCCCTGGGCTATTGCTGGAGCTGTCTTTATGGTTGCAGGACACGAGGACATGCTTGTCCTCTCCCGTCTCGCTTTTCAGAAGGTCTGGAGTAAACAGCAAAGAGGACAGGGCCTCTGTGATCTTCAGTCCAGGAACAAAAGTAGGGAATAACAGCGATCGCTTGTATTCTCAGCTCCTTCCTCCAGGAGCAAACATGCTGTGATTGTACAGACAAAGTCGGTGCATTTGCGGACGTGATGGACGTCTTCGAAATTATTGTATCTGTGTTGTGGATTTCTATTCTGCTCGGGATTGCTTTTCTTGTCAGCTGTGTCGAAATATTTTTACATGGGTAAGGGTGGATGGACGGAGAGACCGAGAGTGAGAATAGCATGTCTCTATGTATGTGCTTGTATGTGTGTGTGTGTGTGTGTGTGTGTGTGTGTGAGAGAGAGAGAGAGAGAGAGAGAGAGAGAGAGAGAGAGAGAGAGAGAGAGAGAGAGAGAGATGACGATGAATAAAGACGTACAAACGTTTGAATGAGTGACAAGAGCTGAAAAGATTAACAATGAAACAGCACGGGCTTTGCCTCTCCTTCCTCCACAGTGTAATCTATTGGATGCAGAGTGTGTACTTCATGCATTATTCATCACTACAAGAAGATAGGCTGAAAGCTTTTAGCTACTCCAAATGCTCAGTGTGATCGCCGGTTCTTTCTGAACGGGGCCATATTGATATTCCATTTTGAAGCTCCTCCATGGATATATGTTGCCCATGCACTTCGTTCTCTGATGACATACTACATTGGAATTTCAATAACTAGTCAGCACGTTTTGAATTATCCACTTGCGATTTTACTGAGTAGCACCAATCCCTTTTAGTCTCTCCGTCTGTCCTGTGTCCCCTATCCCCTTGTATTTTATCCGCCTCACTATAGGTACATCATTCCTTCCTTTCTTTTTTAAAAAAACTGTCGCGCCTGATGAAGAGTTTTTTGACTCACATGCGAAGCAAAAGTGAGTCTATGTACTCAGCCGTGTCGTCCGTCCGTCCGTCCGGGCGTCCGGGCGTAAAAAACTTAAACGTTGGATTTTTCTCGGAGACTATTAAGTCTATCAACACCAAATGTGGCATGATGGTGTATGATGACAAGGCCTCAAAAAACATACATAGTGACTTGACCTTGCTTCAAGGTCAAGGTCACAGGAGCCATAAATGTGGTCTCAAAAACAGTCATTTTTCACATTTTCCCAATTTTCTCCCACGTTATTGAGAATGGCGACCTTAGCTACAAGTGGTATATAGGTCAAAGCAAGCCCTATCTTTTGATACCAGTTTGGTTGATTATGTCGAAGGTTTGCGATTTTTACTCAGCTGTGTGTTACCGTCGTCCTTGTTATGATAAATGTATGACCAAAGTAACATTACAAACGTGCTGAGTGTTCCGTGTGACGCTCGGTCCAGTCAGATACTAATACTAATAGTTATGTGGACTTTCACAACGCATGCGAATTTCGTTTCGTTGTATCCTAGCTTTCGGGATGTTTGAATTGAAATGTTAAGCAGAAGTCTTTTGAAATATGCTATACCTCTTCTGGTGTGAAAACGTCGGCATGCTGATTCTTCCATCGGGAACGACCGTTGCATGAAACCTAATGCTTGTCAGTGGTGTGGGCCACAAGCGGGAAAATCTTCAATCCATGACAAACAGGTCAGGCAGACCTCATAGCATGCTGTGTGCATCCGTTTTGACTATGCAAGCATGCTGTGTGCATCCGTTTGCATAATGACTATGCAAGCATGGTGTGTGCATCCGTTTGCATAACTACGCAAACACTGCCTTCAAGTTTGCAAACGTTCAGCCTAGTGTCTGGGCTTCTTGAGGGTTGGGGGTTAGAATTGACCCACTGAGTCTCCCTGTGGGTTGGGGGGGAGAATAGACCCCCCCCCCCCCCCCCACGTCTCCCTACGCGATTCGTAAGAGGTGAATGACCGTGGAAATGGAGACTTGACTTGCAGTTACCCTAACTGGGTCTAGTGATTTTTAGTGATCACTGACCTTACATAGCCTATAAAGGATGATAGGCGTAAATCTGCGTTCATCATGATTCATCATCAGCCCAGTGGCTGACTTCAGCGTGCATGGAGAAGTACTTTCATCGACATTATCTGTGCTGTGCTTGCGTTGACTTTTTATGACGAAATCCGTGCCCGGCGATTGTTCCTGATTACAATGTCTGGAGTCGAGTAATGTTCCACGAGACAGACCGATGATTTCAGTGAGTTTAAGTGGTGTCTACTCATGATGTCATTCCTGACTGATAGTGTATCTTTTTTCATACCTACCCCCACCCCCTCATCTTGCATCCGTGGGGTCATGGCGATCTTGGGATAGACTCTGCTATTACCGAGAGATTTCCCGTCCGACTGCACTGTGAAAGATCGTTTGATTGCTTCAGTGAGCCTTGATTGTGGACGGGGGCAATGCAGGGGATGGTATATGCGTAAAGGGTCTTCCTCGAGTCAGTGCTATACTGGTGCAGTGGGTTATGGTTATGGTGCTTCATGCACACTGATGTTCCTGTCTGCCTGCCTGTCTGTCTGTCTGTCTGTCTGTCTGTCTGTCTGTCTGTCTGTCTGTCTGTCTGTCTGTCTGTCTGTCTGTCTGTCTGTCTGTCTGTCTGTCTGTCTGTCTGTCTGTTCCTCCGTCCGTCCGTCCGTCCATCCGTCCGTCTGTCTGTCTGTCTGTCTGTCTGTCTGTCTGTCTGTCTGTCCGTCTGTCTCTCTCTCTTTCTCTCTGTCTCTCTCCCTCTATCTCTCTCTCTCTTTATATCTCTCTCTATCTTGCTCTGTCTCTGTTTTTCAGTATGTATGTGTCTGTCGGTCTGTCTCTCTCTCTTTCTGTCTCTATCTCTGTTTCTCTTTATCTCTCTCTGTATCTCTCTCTCTTTCTCTGTCTCTGTTTCTCAGTATGTATGTGTCGTCTGTCTGTGTCTGTCTGTGTCTGTCTGTCTGTCTCTCTCTCTCTCTCTCTCTCTCTCTCTCTCTCTCTCAATTAGCGTTTCTCTGTTATCTAAATGCAACAGATAGCGGGGATTTCCTTCATGGTCCCGGAGTCCATCAACTGCACCGTGCAGTCATCCCCTTCGCCCCAGGTCGACTGAGAGAGGGCTTGATTGTGGAAGATTGCAGACCGGGTCTTCTCTGATAGTCCCCTAGGCGAGAGCAAGGAGGAAAGTGAGGGTTTCCCTCGACAGATTGAGGTGACTGTGTCTTGTGTCGACTGCTCCTGATCGCCAAGAGCAGAACAAGTTGGGCTCTTGAACGGAAGCAATCGAGTTTTTTGAGGGTGCTCTTAGTCTGCGCCACACTTTTTTTGTCTTTTTTCGAGTGTGAGGAAGATTTGCAGATATCGATTGACATATATTTTTGGTCAAGTGTTCCCCCCCCCCAACCCCCAACCCCCCAACTTCTTCCCCCCCCCCCCCAATCTCTACATCATTTCCACCTTTATGTTGCTTTTCTTTATTGAACTCTTCCAGAGAATATATTCGTGATTTACATCATGTGATACATTAATTATACATTCTTGTTCTTTGACCGAATAGTGCATACGTGCTAGTATGCACAAACACACTCGGTAGTTACGTACTATACCCCCTGTGGGTTCGGGGTAAGAATTGACCCACCGCGTCTCCCTACGCGAATCGTAAGAGGTGAATAACTAGGGACACCGTGACATGATTTGCGTTTACTCTAGACTGCTCTAGTGATTTTCGTGCTTAGTGGCCTTACATAACCTTCAAAGGCTGATAGGCCGTAAAACACCATCCATCCATCCATCCATTACGTACTATACTTACATGACAATGATGTTGATTATGTTAATTATGATGTTGAAGATAATGATGTTAATGATAATGATGATGGTGGTAGTGTTAGTCTTTTTGAATTCTTATTTGGACAGTTTTTGGAAACAAGAGTTGTTTTTAAAAAAATTAAGCAACACGAGGAGAGAAACCCAATTCTCTGAAAAATGTTTTTTTTTTCTTCTTCTTGGTCGGGTTTTCTCTCATCTTCCTACATGTAGAAGTCTTTGACTGTTTGTTTTTTTAAATCTCGCAGATGTTTTTTCACTTCCCATAATTTTGTAGGAGAAAAGACCTCTAAAGTATGCGAGCAAATTTAGTTGCTTCCATTCTGCTGGATTTCATTCGCAGCTTTGTCTTCAATGAGGATTGATGTCCACAGCTCACTCTTAGTTCCAGCCCACACAAGGTATTGATATTTTCAGGCGACCTCTGCAGAATCTGTAAAACTCGGGGAGACAGTGCCAACAGTTCTTGGAGGTGAGGCGTTGATATTCACAGCACCGAAGCTTTGTAGTTTTGCTCGTGCTGCGCTGGCGATGTAAACCGTCGCTTACTGACAAAATGCTGGCAATTTTGATCCTCAACTTTGCAAGGGGAATGGAGAGTTTCGAAATTAAAAATGTGTCGCCTTCAGCGTGACCACTCTCCCAGGCAGGAATATCTTTCATTAAAAAATCATAATGCTTCATTTTCAGTCTGGCATCTTCTTTTCAGATTGATCTTTCATAAAGCATGGGTGTTAATGCGTCAAGGAAACATTACGAAACGCCGAAACCCTTCTGACAGCCTGAAGTTTTGTTGTGATCCATTAGTTTATTTGAGACCGCTCCTACGTCGACGCCACCTGATACGGCTGTCCTTGTATGTTGGCAACAGACAGTGGTAATATATTGCACTGGGACTCCGTGAATAGTCGTCTCTTTCCTGACGCTGTTTGCCGCGGCATAAATCACAGAAACCCGCCACGGAGGCCTAATCCCCTGGCTACTGCGCTCTGTAAATGGCAGCGACCTTTGGGTTTCGCAGAATGGAGATGGGGTGATCTCTTACTCTGTGGCTGGCAGCGGTCATTCCGTCTGGCGAGGAGGATGGGACCTAAGTGCGTAATTGCTCTGGCTTTCAGGTACAGCTTGAGAGGAATCTCGAGGCGGACAATGATGATGGGTCCCTGTCAAAATGCACCGGAGCACAACAGCCCACGTTCTGATAGTTTGGTTCCATAGCCCTGAGGGTGTGCTTCTCGCCACGAATCCACCACTCCTAGTATGAGGCTGCGTAGGTGTGTGGCTGATCAGGGAAGTTGGGATGGGAACCGAGAGGAGTAGTGTCAGGCTGCCCTTTAGGATTGCTGCTGTCCTCAGAGTGGATCAACCCTTCCAGTCCAGATATTCTCTCTTGCTTGACATGTTTCCAATTAAATTACAGTTTTTTTTGTAAACTTTTTTTAACGAATCGAAAGTTTCAGCTTTCTACTTGAGCGAGCGTTGCGATGCTGCCCCGTATTCCTGGCATCGTTTGATTACTAATTGAGTCACGACTCTCCCCTTGCATCCGCCCACCTCGTCCACCCCTCGCCATTAGCCACCAACGACGCACGAAGAAACTCTTTTTCTAGATTGGTATGCAGAAGTCAAACATTTCGTGTTTGATTTTTCAATGCCGTGTTTACGTCTCACTGTGTGTACTTTCATGCAGTTAGGGAACCGTGGGTACGGATTGAAATCCTACTTCATTCCAGGCCTTCAGGCTCTTGGGGTTAACTGTTGTCATGGTAACGATAAAGTAAAACATTAAAGGGGTCATGTTAACTCTCCATTTATAAGGGAACGCAGATATGTATAGATGTTAATGATGAAGAATAACAGTCAAGTCACCCTGACCAGGGACTGAACCACGGCACGTGACCGCCTCGCACAATTGCCGACAGATCGAGCTACTACGCAAAATCCAGATCTTAAAAAGCGTAGTTAGTCGTTCGTCTACGGTTAATGTACATGGTAACAGACTAATATAGTTAATTGCATCCTTCGTGCTTTGCCATGGTCTGAAGTCTTCAGTGGGTGGGAGGGAGGGAGGGAGGGAAGTATTTTTCTACACAGCATTCTTTGTCGAGCGCCTTACATCCAAATTACACGGATTTTAGGAGGAGTGAGAATTTGACGAGACCATCTTTACTGCCTTTTCCCAGCAGCGCAATTCGGAAGCAGGAACAGCTTTCCGTTCCAGTTTTAATTCTGCAACAAACAGCTCAGACTTCCGCAGTAAGTTTCAATACAGACCAAAATTGCAACAGAGACGAAAGGAGCCTTCCAGAAATGTGCCCCCCCCCCCCCCCCCCCCTAGACAATCTATTTGATTCAGTCTAAGAAAGTATCCCCCGGAGCAAATTTCCACAGCGTAATAATTAACTTCCTGAAAGTTTAGGGGTACTTATCCGAGGCTAAACCCCAATACATTTCCCAGGTAAATAATGCCGAGCATAGAGCCTCAAATGCAAAAACCTCCATCCTCCTCTACCGGGTAGCATCCGGATTTGGAGGCAAGCTGTTCCAGAGTAGCAACAGAATCTTTCATCACATTATCTTCCAAAGAAAAGAATTCGTTTAAGAAATCAAAAGACACGAAAAAATAAAACTTGTTAAATTGAGAGTGAGCAATTTACAAGAAGTAGTCTGTAACTTAGTGCGACTTGTTGTTCTCCATGACGACAACGGACCCAGTCGATTACTGCATGATCTATTCCTGTGGTGGAAGTAACGAGTTTTCCTTTCAGGACGTGAGCGTGACTCGAATCCCAATGATCTAGAACACCGTAGTCACGATGCTCCTTTATTTCCATTGAGGGCCCTTCCGTCCCTTCTGTCCGTTCATTAATCATCCTGAATTTCACGGTCCATCTTACCTGCACACACCTTCGTACCATTTCTAAGCACTAGTCACTGAAGAAAATCAGTGTGAGTGTGTGTGTGTGTGTGTGTGTGTGTGTGTGTGTGTGTGTGTGTGTGTGTGTGTGTGTGTGTGTGTGTGTGTGTGTGTGTGTGTATGTGTGTGTGTGTGTGTGTGTGTGTGCATAGGAAGAAAAAGAAAAAGAATCCTTGATATCCTGTAGGGCTTTTGGCTCTTACAAAACGCGCACCCGTGGCAAGTATAATTTGTTTACCAGTGAAAGGACTTTGTTGAGGCTATACAACCAATGGAGGCAAGACAAGAGAGAGGAATATATCGCAAATGAAACATCTCTGTCCTGATTGGAAAAGATCCGCAGTACAAGGAGACGGCTCTCCAAAGACAACCACAGCTTTGGACAAGGTCCGTATGTTCTCAAGAATTCCAAGGAAGCCTGCCAAGCATGAATGTCAAGGTAAGAAGCCTCGAGCCACCACCAAAAGTGCGCCGGTGAGCTAATAATATAGCACGAGATAAGATCCGCGTATCCAGTAAATAGATGGGCCCACCCATTGTTCTGCTCTTGCCCCCTCCCCCTCCCCCCTCCCCCCCCCTCTCTCTCTCTCTCTCTCTCTCTCTCTCTCTCTCTCTCTCTCTCTCTCTCTCTCTCTCTCTCTCTCTCTCTCCCAAAATCCGAACACTTTACTTAGCGGGTAAAATGACAGACTCGAATTGTCATAAACATGTCAATCCTTTAATACCAGCATGTTCGTATGACAAGCAAAGCTAGCACATATTGATGTTAACATAATACGCTGCGTGTTCTATTACTTCACTGCACACTTGGAACACGTTTCACCACAATTTGCGACAGCCCAGCCGTCACTGACTCCGGATATGCGCCTCCTCTCCTCTCTCTCTCTCCTCTCTCTCCTCTCTCTCTCCTCTCTCTCTATCTCTCTCCCTCCCTCCCTCCCTCCCTCCCTCCCTCCCTCCCTCCCTCCGGAGGGAGGGAGGGAGGGAGGGAGGGAGGGAGGGGGAGGGAGGGAGGGAGGGAGAGAGAGATAGAGAGAGAGAGAGAGAGAGAGGAGAGGAGAGGGAGAGGAGGGACATACGGGCAGGGACGGTGGGGTGTCGCAAATTGTGGTGAAACGTGATTCAATGTGGCAGTGAAGTAATAGAACAGCAGCGTATTATGTTAACATATATGTGCTAGCTTTGCTTGTCATACGAACATGCTGGTATTAAAGTATTGACATGTTTATGACAATTCGAGTCTGTCATTTTACCCGCTAAGTAAAGTGTTCGGATTTTGGGAGAGAGAGAGAGAGAGAGAGAGAGAGAGAGAGAGAGAGAGAGAGAGAGAGAGAGAGAGAGAGAGAGAGAGGGGGGGGGAGGGGGGAGGGGGAGGGGGCAAGAGCAGAACAATGGGTGGGCCCATCTATTTACTGGATACGCGGATCTTATCTCGTGCTATATTATTAGCTCACCGGCGCACTTTTGGTGGTGGCTCGAGGCTTCTTACCTTGACATTCATGCTTGGCAGGCTTCCTTGGAATTCTTGAGAACATACGGACCTTGTCCAAAGCTGTGGTTGTCTTTGGAGAGCCGTCTCCTTGTACTGCGGATCTTTTCCAATCAGGACAGAGATGTTTCATTTGCGATATATTCCTCTCTCTTGTCTTGCCTCCATTGGTTGTATAGCCTCAACAAAGTCCTTTCACTGGTAAACAAATTATACTTGCCACGGGTGCGCGTTTTGTAAGAGCCAAAAGCCCTACAGGATATCAAGGATTCTTTTTCTTTTTCTTCCTATGCACACACACACACACACACACACACACATACACACACACACACACACACACACACACACACACACACACACACACACACACACACACACACACACACACACACACACACACACTCACACTGATTTTCTTCAGTGACTAGTGCTTAGAAATGGTACGAAGGTGTGTGCAGGTAAGATGGACCGTGAAATTCAGGATGATTAATGAACGGACAGAAGGGACGGAAGGGCCCTCAATGGAAATAAAGGAGCATCGTGACTACGGTGTTCTAGATCATTGGGATTCGAGTCACGCTCACGTCCTGAAAGGAAAACTCGTTACTTCCACCACAGGAATAGATCATGCAGTAATCGACTGGGTCCGTTGTCGTCATGGAGAACAACAAGTCGCACTAAGTTACAGACTACTTCTTGTAAATTGCTCACTCTCAATTTAACAAGTTTTATTTTTTCGTGTCTTTTGATTTCTTAAACGAATTCTTTTCTTTGGAAGATAATGTGATGAAAGATTCTGTTGCTACTCTGGAACAGCTTGCCTCCAAATCCGGATGCTACCCGGTAGAGGAGGATGGAGGTTTTTGCATTTGAGGCTCTATGCTCGGCATTATTTACCTGGGAAATGTATTGGGGTTTAGCCTCGGATAAGTACCCCTAAACTTTCAGGAAGTTAATTATTACGCTGTGGAAATTTGCTCCGGGGGATACTTTCTTAGACTGAATCAAATAGATTGTCTAGGGGGGGGGGGGGGGGGGGCACATTTCTGGAAGGCTCCTTTCGTCTCTGTTGCAATTTTGGTCTGTATTGAAACTTACTGCGGAAGTCTGAGCTGTTTGTTGCAGAATTAAAACTGGAACGGAAAGCTGTTCCTGCTTCCGAATTGCGCTGCTGGGAAAAGGCAGTAAAGATGGTCTCGTCAAATTCTCACTCCTCCTAAAATCCGTGTAATTTGGATGTAAGGCGCTCGACAAAGAATGCTGTGTAGAAAAATACTTCCCTCCCTCCCTCCCTCCCACCCACTGAAGACTTCAGACCATGGCAAAGCACGAAGGATGCAATTAACTATATTAGTCTGTTACCATGTACATTAACCGTAGACGAACGACTAACTACGCTTTTTAAGATCTGGATTTTGCGTAGTAGCTCGATCTGTCGGCAATTGTGCGAGGCGGTCACGTGCCGTGGTTCAGTCCCTGGTCAGGGTGACTTGACTGTTATTCTTCATCATTAACATCTATACATATCTGCGTTCCCTTATAAATGGAGAGTTAACATGACCCCTTTAATGTTTTACTTTATCGTTACCATGACAACAGTTAACCCCAAGAGCCTGAAGGCCTGGAATGAAGTAGGATTTCAATCCGTACCCACGGTTCCCTAACTGCATGAAAGTACACACAGTGAGACGTAAACACGGCATTGAAAAATCAAACACGAAATGTTTGACTTCTGCATACCAATCTAGAAAAAGAGTTTCTTCGTGCGTCGTTGGTGGCTAATGGCGAGGGGTGGACGAGGTGGGCGGATGCAAGGGGAGAGTCGTGACTCAATTAGTAATCAAACGATGCCAGGAATACGGGGCAGCATCGCAACGCTCGCTCAAGTAGAAAGCTGAAACTTTCGATTCGTTAAAAAAAGTTTACAAAAAAAACTGTAATTTAATTGGAAACATGTCAAGCAAGAGAGAATATCTGGACTGGAAGGGTTGATCCACTCTGAGGACAGCAGCAATCCTAAAGGGCAGCCTGACACTACTCCTCTCGGTTCCCATCCCAACTTCCCTGATCAGCCACACACCTACGCAGCCTCATACTAGGAGTGGTGGATTCGTGGCGAGAAGCACACCCTCAGGGCTATGGAACCAAACTATCAGAACGTGGGCTGTTGTGCTCCGGTGCATTTTGACAGGGACCCATCATCATTGTCCGCCTCGAGATTCCTCTCAAGCTGTACCTGAAAGCCAGAGCAATTACGCACTTAGGACCCATCCTCCTCGCCAGACGGAATGACCGCTGCCAGCCACAGAGTAAGAGATCACCCCATCTCCATTCTGCGAAACCCAAAGGTCGCTGCCATTTACAGAGCGCAGTAGCCAGGGGATTAGGCCTCCGTGGCGGGTTTCTGTGATTTATGCCGCGGCAAACAGCGTCAGGAAAGAGACGACTATTCACGGAGTCCCAGTGCAATATATTACCACTGTCTGTTGCCAACATACAAGGACAGCCGTATCAGGTGGCGTCGACGTAGGAGCGGTCTCAAATAAACTAATGGATCACAACAAAACTTCAGGCTGTCAGAAGGGTTTCGGCGTTTCGTAATGTTTCCTTGACGCATTAACACCCATGCTTTATGAAAGATCAATCTGAAAAGAAGATGCCAGACTGAAAATGAAGCATTATGATTTTTTAATGAAAGATATTCCTGCCTGGGAGAGTGGTCACGCTGAAGGCGACACATTTTTAATTTCGAAACTCTCCATTCCCCTTGCAAAGTTGAGGATCAAAATTGCCAGCATTTTGTCAGTAAGCGACGGTTTACATCGCCAGCGCAGCACGAGCAAAACTACAAAGCTTCGGTGCTGTGAATATCAACGCCTCACCTCCAAGAACTGTTGGCACTGTCTCCCCGAGTTTTACAGATTCTGCAGAGGTCGCCTGAAAATATCAATACCTTGTGTGGGCTGGAACTAAGAGTGAGCTGTGGACATCAATCCTCATTGAAGACAAAGCTGCGAATGAAATCCAGCAGAATGGAAGCAACTAAATTTGCTCGCATACTTTAGAGGTCTTTTCTCCTACAAAATTATGGGAAGTGAAAAAACATCTGCGAGATTTAAAAAAACAAACAGTCAAAGACTTCTACATGTAGGAAGATGAGAGAAAACCCGACCAAGAAGAAGAAAAAAAAAACATTTTTCAGAGAATTGGGTTTCTCTCCTCGTGTTGCTTAATTTTTTTAAAAACAACTCTTGTTTCCAAAAACTGTCCAAATAAGAATTCAAAAAGACTAACACTACCACCATCATCATTATCATTAACATCATTATCTTCAACATCATAATTAACATAATCAACATCATTGTCATGTAAGTATAGTACGTAATGGATGGATGGATGGATGGTGTTTTACGGCCTATCAGCCTTTGAAGGTTATGTAAGGCCACTAAGCACGAAAATCACTAGAGCAGTCTAGAGTAAACGCAAATCATGTCACGGTGTCCCTAGTTATTCACCTCTTACGATTCGCGTAGGGAGACGCGGTGGGTCAATTCTTACCCCGAACCCACAGGGGGTATAGTACGTAACTACCGAGTGTGTTTGTGCATACTAGCACGTATGCACTATTCGGTCAAAGAACAAGAATGTATAATTAATGTATCACATGATGTAAATCACGAATATATTCTCTGGAAGAGTTCAATAAAGAAAAGCAACATAAAGGTGGAAATGATGTAGAGATTGGGGGGGGGGGGGGGGAAGAAGTTGGGGGGTTGGGGGTTGGGGGGGGGGAACACTTGACCAAAAATATATGTCAATCGATATCTGCAAATCTTCCTCACACTCGAAAAAAGACAAAAAAAGTGTGGCGCAGACTAAGAGCACCCTCAAAAAACTCGATTGCTTCCGTTCAAGAGCCCAACTTGTTCTGCTCTTGGCGATCAGGAGCAGTCGACACAAGACACAGTCACCTCAATCTGTCGAGGGAAACCCTCACTTTCCTCCTTGCTCTCGCCTAGGGGACTATCAGAGAAGACCCGGTCTGCAATCTTCCACAATCAAGCCCTCTCTCAGTCGACCTGGGGCGAAGGGGATGACTGCACGGTGCAGTTGATGGACTCCGGGACCATGAAGGAAATCCCCGCTATCTGTTGCATTTAGATAACAGAGAAACGCTAATTGAGAGAGAGAGAGAGAGAGAGAGAGAGAGAGAGAGAGACAGACAGACAGACACAGACAGACACAGACAGACGACACATACATACTGAGAAACAGAGACAGAGAAAGAGAGAGAGATACAGAGAGAGATAAAGAGAAACAGAGATAGAGACAGAAAGAGAGAGAGACAGACCGACAGACACATACATACTGAAAAACAGAGACAGAGCAAGATAGAGAGAGATATAAAGAGAGAGAGAGATAGAGGGAGAGAGACAGAGAGAAAGAGAGAGAGACAGACGGACAGACAGACAGACAGACAGACAGACAGACAGACAGACAGACGGACGGATGGACGGACGGACGGACGGAGGAACAGACAGACAGACAGACAGACAGACAGACAGACAGACAGACAGACAGACAGACAGACAGACAGACAGACAGACAGACAGACAGACAGACAGACAGACAGACAGACAGGCAGGCAGACAGGAACATCAGTGTGCATGAAGCACCATAACCATAACCCACTGCACCAGTATAGCACTGACTCGAGGAAGACCCTTTACGCATATACCATCCCCTGCATTGCCCCCGTCCACAATCAAGGCTCACTGAAGCAATCAAACGATCTTTCACAGTGCAGTCGGACGGGAAATCTCTCGGTAATAGCAGAGTCTATCCCAAGATCGCCATGACCCCACGGATGCAAGATGAGGGGGTGGGGGTAGGTATGAAAAAAGATACACTATCAGTCAGGAATGACATCATGAGTAGACACCACTTAAACTCACTGAAATCATCGGTCTGTCTCGTGGAACATTACTCGACTCCAGACATTGTAATCAGGAACAATCGCCGGGCACGGATTTCGTCATAAAAAGTCAACGCAAGCACAGCACAGATAATGTCGATGAAAGTACTTCTCCATGCACGCTGAAGTCAGCCACTGGGCTGATGATGAATCATGATGAACGCAGATTTACGCCTATCATCCTTTATAGGCTATGTAAGGTCAGTGATCACTAAAAATCACTAGACCCAGTTAGGGTAACTGCAAGTCAAGTCTCCATTTCCACGGTCATTCACCTCTTACGAATCGCGTAGGGAGACGTGGGGGGGGGGGGGGGGGTCTATTCTCCCCCCCAACCCACAGGGAGACTCAGTGGGTCAATTCTAACCCCCAACCCTCAAGAAGCCCAGACACTAGGCTGAACGTTTGCAAACTTGAAGGCAGTGTTTGCGTAGTTATGCAAACGGATGCACACACCATGCTTGCATAGTCATTATGCAAACGGATGCACACAGCATGCTTGCATAGTCAAAACGGATGCACACAGCATGCTATGAGGTCTGCCTGACCTGTTTGTCATGGATTGAAGATTTTCCCGCTTGTGGCCCACACCACTGACAAGCATTAGGTTTCATGCAACGGTCGTTCCCGATGGAAGAATCAGCATGCCGACGTTTTCA
>JAWQFJ010020106.1:30000-39558 GCA_034096865.1 Theodoxus fluviatilis | reverse complement strand
TGAAGAAGAAGAAGTGACACAATCAGGAGGAAAGATCTAAAAAAAGATTTAATGAGAATTAAATTTGACTTAAATTTCTAGGGAACTGATAATCTATGTATCACAAACAGCCAAACCCAAATGCCTCACTTACAGAGTCCAGCGTCCAAGTCCACAGAAGAAAGATGGATGGATGGATGGATGGCTGGCTGGATGAAGGGAGGTAGGGATGGATGGATGGATGGATGGATGGATCGATGGATGGATGGATTAAGGGATGGAGGGAGGGAAGGATAGATGGATAGATGGATGGATGAAGGGATGAAGGGATGGATGGACGGGTGGATGGAGGGATGGATGAAGGGATGGAGGAAGGGATGGAGGGATAGATGGAGGGATTGATAGAGGGATAATGGAGGGATGGATGGAGGGAGGGATGTATGGATGGATAAAGGGATGGATGTAGGGATGGATGGAGGGATGGAGGGATGGATGGAGGGATGTAAGAAGGATTGGAGGAATTGATGGATTGATGGAGGGAGAGAGGGAGGGAGGGAGGGAGGGAGGGAGGAAGAGAGTGAGGGAGGGTGGGAGGGAGGAAGGGAGGGAGGGAGGGAGGGAGGAAGAGAGTGAGGGAGGGTGGGAGGGAGGAATGGAGGGAGGGAGGGAGGGAGGAAGAGAGTGAGTGAGGGTGGATGGCGGGATGGATGGAGGATGTCGCGTGTTACCTTTCTAAAAGTTGAAATACTCACCCTTGAGGAACGAGGTACTCGTCCAAGAGGGGCGGGCAATTAGAAAGATAGGGTTTACATCTAAACCCGACCATCACTTCTTGGGGGGACACCACAAACAATCATGCAATGTTAAACAACAAGTGACAAAGAACCACTGAATCAGGAATAAAATGAAACAACGATGTTTAATCAACAAATATCCACCCTTGTGGCTCTTAGGCCACAAGAGCAAACGCACCAAAAAGCGATCAAATGAAATGACAACAACAAGGTCAAATCAAAGTCGTCAGTGGAAGGTAAGACAACAATACACTTCCGCTGTCGACACAGGCAAAATGAATGAACAACAGGCCACGCCACACAAAGTGACTCAACAGTTCAATTGCGTAGCCTAAGTCATTCACATATAAACACTCTACGTTGCAGGCAAACCAAAAATGCCTACAACACGACACCAAAAAACCAATCTCCTCTCGTTCCACTCCAGGAACGCACAACCCTGGAATTAATCCTGAAACTCACCCCAAAAATTCACCTTCCAACCACACGTTCTGCTGCTTGCACACAGAACTACAACAATCTCATACAAGAGAAATCTAACCAAACGCTTCTTAACCCCGGAAATCACAAACACCCTTCCACACCAAAAAAAAGTTGCACGCACACTCCTATACCAAAGAAGTTGCTACTGTCCACCGCTGGACAATTTACATTTGAACGTTAAGTTAATAGATCCTCTTAAATCCCACAGAGCATTCAAAATTACGCAGAACCCCTCCAAGTGAATTATCCCATTATGCTTCTACATCAGAGTTGCTGGGACTAATCTACCCTCACTAGACTGTCCAGGAAAACATCCCCTCTCACAGGACAAATAGAAAAGGTATCCCCTCTCACGGGACCAGTAAAACCCACTCCAGCACAAAACACAGGGACACTGGCTAACTTCGCACTCCCAGAGAGAGAGATCGGGAAGGCAGACGCCTCGATCATCAATGCTGTAACCCAAAGGGCACAAGCACCCCGCAGACGCTCCAGAACATACGTAGCAGCCAGCCCCCAGCACTGCACGCGAGTGCTTACACCGCTACAGGTGTAGGACACTCCCACGCACCCCCGGGCGAGAGATAGGGTGACCTCCTCAGGCCAAATCTGCCCCCACAAACTCCCGGAAGACAGCAGAGTGTCCGCTACCTTTCACAGTTTAACACACTGTAAACTGAATCGAATCTCAGAGTCTAAATTCAATTATAGACGAACCCCCTTCAGGCTACCCCTTCCCTTAGTGCTGACACGCACTTCCGCTCAAAATCACACAAGCAGAAACAGAGTTAGTCCAGACTCTAGCGCACACCCCTCGTGCTCACCTTTCTCCCACACACAGTCCTGTCAAAACCCCCTCCGGTAAACGTGACAGACAACCAGCAAAGAAAGTGGAGAAAGTGAATGGCGTCTTACCATTTTTGAAGTCCAGAAGCGCTCGCCTCCGGAACACACTTCATAATAACTAGCACACAACACTACCTTGACTTCCTTTCATCCTCAGAAAGTAAACACAGTCTAAGCACCGCGCTCAAGACTAGTCCAGGAGCAACCGTCCCCTGTAAACAAACATAGGTAGTAGTATAGGAGAGGGCGCATCCACGCACCTCCCCTCAGTGGTGAGCGGGTAGGAGTCCAGTCCCCTCTCTCCCGCGTCCAAGCTAATAAAGGAGAAGGCGCATCCACGCGCCTCCTCGTAGTGGTGGGCAGGTAGGGGTCCCGTCCCCTCTCTCCTGCATCTAAGCTAGCAAAAGAGAAGGCGCATCCACGCGCCTCCCCTCAGTAGTAGGCAGGAAGGAATCCAGTCTCCTCTCTCCTGCACCGGAGCTATCGAAGGAGAAGGCGCATCCACGCGCCTCCCCGTAGTGGTGAGCAGGTAGGGGTCCCGTCCCCTCTCTCCTGCGTCGAAGCTCGCCGACAGACTGTCCCTAACTCCCAGTCAGTCGGTAGTCGGAAAGTTCATTCCAACCGTAGGATCCATCCCTGGCCAGTTCAGTAGTGGTGTGAACTACTCCGTCCTAACTCGAGAACCAATTTGTCTCTCACACCACCCTCGTTGCACGTCCTAGCAACCACTGCTGCGTACCCTCACTGCAACGTGCAGGTGAGAACGCTAGCGCTGACCTATCCTACCTCTCGGATCTCACTCCGAGAAATGCCGCGCTGAGGCGAGCATTTTATACGTTACTTTATCAGAGAGTAACAATGACCGATACCACAGCCATTAACACTGACCTATCCAAGGACAGTAAATGTCGCGTTGAAGCAAACATTTCCCACGCCACCGCGGCGTAAGTCTAACGCTTAGGGTTCCCACCCCTTCATTCAGACACGCTAGACTTCACCCAATACCCTGGGTGTCAAAGAAATGACTGATACCACAGTCATTCACACTGACCTATCCAAGGACAGTAAATACCGCTTTGAGGCGAGCATTTTTCACGCCACCACGGCGTCTTCGCTAAACCCTATCAACAACCAAGCTGGGAATAGTCGAAGTTGTAGTTCGTCGAACTACAGGGAAAGCACTTGAGACTGGGACGCTGGCAGCGGACGAGGGTTCACGTACACTCCGAGTGCACTGAGGTACCGCTTGCAGATAGACGCTGGGGACGCGTCAGACACCACGACAGAGTTCACACTAACTCTAACAGTAGATAAAAAGCCTGAAAAGACAAAAACCCAATGCCTAATGAGAACTTGTATTTACTCCCCAAAAATTCATACAGAATTTTACTCAATGAGAAACAACACGTTTTGGCCCAAACCACTTAGCCGAAACATCCCACGCTCAGCGAGAGCGTTCATTATCCCGCTCCCCCATGCATGAATGGAAATTTTACAATTCACAATTCACAAAGATAGAAATGTATTCAACTCTTCCCAGAAACATTGAATTTACAACTAGAGGTACAATTTAATCCATGTCAAATTAAGGAACCTAGTTTTCCTCCCTCATTTCCATCTCCCATAGCTCTTACAATTTTTAGCACTTGGCGTTCACTCTTTTCCCGCCGCCCGTTAACCGTCATCTCCCCAAGGCTAAGATTTCCGCGAATCTACATACCTCAACGCACAGGCCGTGCTATCCTCCAGAAAGCGACCCTTCACTCCAGCCCCATCCAAGACTTATCCCTTCTATCGTGACTGACCAAACGCTGGTCCTCACAGCGAAGAATGACCGCTTTGCTTTGCCACCCGCGTGGCTCAGTTTGCAGGGCTTGCGCCCTGCTAAACTGCTATCATCCAACCGATGATTATGACTGGCTCTAAACGCTCAGCCAGAATTGAAGAAAACTCTCTCACGTGATAATCTCCCCCAATCACCGCTCCTAATTACTTGACCCGGGACCCGGTGACCGGTCAAGTGTAGACCCCGCGCTGCATTTCGCTACCCCCCTCACCTCTCGAAGCTCACCCCCCTCTGGGTGAGTTTTGCGCCTGCTGCTGCCTATTTTTAGCGCTGCGGCAATCCTGTTTCTGAGTACATAGCGGCTTTAGTGCAAACCTATACACTTTCACACACTCAATTATCACCCATGTCACGCATTGCGCGACAAGCCTCCATGCTTAAGAACAGACCACCAGTCTGCACCTACAGAAACTTCCTCCTCACCTACACAAACTCCCTTCTAAGTCGACTGACAACCCGCATGACGAAAGGACCATCCTCTTGACACAACGACTATTCTCCCAAGAAAAATGATCTATTTTATCATACGAAGTAAGGAATGAACCCAATCGGTGCAGAGACAGGCAACCTCCGCCCTCAACAGGGAGAGGCGCCTTATCAACCCGCTACCCGACCCTTCGCTCAGGAATGACCCACTCCTTCAGACAAACTCTACTTTTGCACGTAGACGTCAGGACTAAAAATAAAAATTTTTCTCAGAAGTCTGTTACAGCTTTAGCTGGCAGCTCGACACAAAGCTGCAGTGGCGACTTTATCCTCACTCGCTCTGCATACGGCAGAGAAGACCGCTCTATCACCCACGCGGTCTGACAACACTATGTCGCCCTCCCTCTTCTCCGGAAGAACGACACGCCATGATGGCGAAATACTGCAAGTATCCCCGCCTAACCCCACGGGAATAAAACTCTAACCAACCTCCCAAAATTTCGTCCCAAACACTCTACAGTGTATACACAACAGCGGACAGCATTCGCTCAACTCCTTATTTGCCGCTCTCACTGGGACAAGCCACAAACACACGCCTGACACGGGGAAGAGCATGGGTCAACTCCGCCCCCTCCACGCATGCTCACTGGGACAGGAACACCAGACATCTACTCGTCCAGCATCCTACATACAACTCCCGCGAGTTCACACCTATCAACCATGATGCAGCCGACTCCTCACGCGTGCATACTCTCGTCCTAAGCAGGTAGGTCGGGTCACCTCACGTACCCCCACAGAGAAATCACGAGAGTCTCAAACAGACTATACGAACACCGTCAGAACCCTAGTGGAAGGTAGCAAGGCGCCCACTTCCCCCTCTTCCGACACACATCGCGCGACAGAGGAATGGATGGAGGGATGGAGGGAGGGAGGGAGGGAGGGAGGGAGGGAGGGAGGGAGGGAGGGAGGGAGGGAGGGAGGGAGGGAGGGAGGGAGGGAGGGAGGGAGGGAGGGAGGGAGGGAAGGAGGAAGGGAGGGAGGGAGGGAATGAGGGATGGAGGGAGGGAGGGAGGGAGGGAGGGAGTGAGGGAGGGAGGGAGTGAGGGAGGGAGGGAGAGAGGGAGGGAGGGAGGGAGGGAGGGAGGGAGGGAGGGAGGGAGGGAGGAGAGGGAGGGAGGGAGGGAGGGAGGGAGGGAGGGAGGGACGGAGGGAGGGAGGGACGGACGGAAGGATGGAGTTTCACGACCTATCAACCTGTGTAGGCTATATGTATATAAAGCCATTGAACATGAAAATCACAAGAACAGTTCAAAGTAAGCACAAATCAAGTCACGTTGTCACTACTTACTCGCCTCTCGAAAATCGTAGGGGGTGACGTGGGGGGTCTATCCTCACCCCCAACCTGCAGGGGGTCTATTCTCACCCCCAACCAACAGGAGGTCTATTCTCACCCCCAATCCACAGGGGGTCTATTCTCATCCCCAACTCACAGGGGGTCTATTCTCACCCCCAAACCACAGGGGGTCTATTCTCACCTACAACCCACAGTGGGTCTATTCTCACCCCCAACCCACAGGGGGTCTATTCTCACCCCCCACCCACAGGAGGCCTCAGAGGAAGAGACTCTTGCCTTTAGAAATTTGTTTCAGAGAGAGGAAAATATATCTCCCCAATCGTCCAGCACAGTGATGGCTTCTTGGGCGCGTTTGTTAGGCGTAGAATATCGAGAGAATCTCGAAGGCTAGGCGTTGCCTGCGTTTCTCGCTCATTAGCCGTAGGTGTATCCAGCTCGCCCTCGACTAGCCATCGAGGCGAGTCACTTGCCTAACAAACGCGCCCCTTGACTTCTGACTCGAAGGAGAGGACTCGGACTGTCTTTTATGCTTAAGTCTTATGATGGTCCAGAAAGGTATGACGTGGAATATTCTCAGAAGTAAATCTAATTGGAGGATCGTGTACAACTCCCAGGCATCTGCTTCTAGTCTCTTGTTTTCACTCCCCAGCTGGACCGTGCGAGAGAGAGAGAAAGAGAGAGAGAGAGAGAGAGAGAGAGAGAGAGAGAGAGAGAGAGAGAGAGAGAGAGAGAGAGAGAGAGACATGACGGGACTTTGGATGTTGGCCACAGAAATTTTCAAGAGAGGGAAGATAACGCTGCCACTGCATCATCGCAAGCCAGGGGGGTGTTCAAGAGGCCTACCGGTACGTACCGGTTGATACCGTTCGTCTCTTGAACGACTTGGTACGGCTACCGGTATCGACCGGTACGTACCGCGCCGGAACGCTGTTGCGCCTGTATAACCAAAATGGCTGCCTTCGGGGAAAGGAAGAAAGTCGTCATCACAAATATGCGCTGCGGCACGCATTTCGACCTGTTATTATTACCCAGCCTATGCGAGACGTTACAAGAAGTAAGGCTGATATTGTACTTTTCTTTTTTAAAAGAATAACTGCTCTGAAATAATTACCGGGCAAGATGTGAGCAAATATTTCCACGACAGATAGCGAAACAATTTTAAGGGAAGCAACTCTTATATCTTACATTAGCCCTTTGTTTGTTGTGTAATCTCCCTTGAAGTGAGCATCGAAATATTCTTGCTTACACCAAGTTAGCACTTTCGTTTTGACATACATTTCTATTCGAGCGATGCCGAGCATTCATGCACAGCTACAGCTTCACGTATTTCATCAGCTTCCACAAGGAACGAGCAGTCTGCAGCTGCTGGTTTACTCATTTGGTTGAGAAGCGCAATCCGCGACGATGAGAAGGCATCGCGGAAGCCGTCTTGGCTACCGTTCGGTCATAACGAGTCGTTCAAGAGTGCACATTGGTTGCTCGGCTACCGGTAGGCTACCGGTAGGTCGTCTTGAACACACGGCAGGAAGATGTACAGCAAGGTAGCCAAGCAGACGACATAAGGGAGACAACTCCTACGCTACTGTACGACATCGATATATGAACGTGTGAAATGTTTTATCACATGTGACGGGGTGACCTCTTACTTATTCAATAGTCCTGGCGGCTTGAAACAGGGCTGCAAATCGAGTCCATTGCTTTTTTCTATGTTGATGACGTCACTGACGAGAGAGGTCAAAGAAAAGGATAGGCGCGGGATGCTATTGGTTGCCAATGGTGTGGAAATGTTTGTAATTTTGTCTGCGGAAGATGTGGCACTCCTGTCGGATACGATTCCAGAATTGCAGAACCAAATATGTCATCTAGAAGCAGCTGCCGACGGACTAGGTTTGATAGTGAACGCGCAGAAACCTAAACTGATGTCATTCCGCATGGGAGGTCACGTGGCAGGACATGAGGTGTGGTATTTGAAAGGGCAAAGATCTGAATGAACTCAAACCTGGAAGTTTTGCCATTTCGTAAAAGAGCTGCGGTTCTGAAGATCATGAAAACATTACGACAAATGACACACGTAGCACCGAATGTTTCAAACAAAATTGTCGATGTACAGATCGAGCCCATCCTCTTGTATGATTCAGAGACATGGTTTATGGAGAGACGGGAAGGTATCCTTAGTACATCAATGCAATGCTGAGAACAATGAAATACTGGTTCAAAATACTTAAAATGGAAAACGACAGATACCCACGAGTTGTGTACTTATCCACGTTGAAGAACTTGGAGAGCAACAACTGGGCATCCAAGATTAAAAGCATTTTAGTCAAATACGGTTTGTCAGATGTTTGAATGTCACAAGTAGCGGCCAACGAACGAGAAGTTAAAAAGAAAGAGAACAACTCATTAAACACTTGCGGCTTAAATATAGTATGAGTCCACGCTATTCCGTATACGAAGAATTCAAGCTTGTTTTTGGATCAGAATCATACCTAGTAGCGTTGGAGTGAAAAATCTTTAGAGACTGCATGATAAGATTCAAAATGGGAATCAGTGAACTGTTCATTCACAGGCATAGAGACAGCCGAGATAACCTTGTCACCTTGTGTCCCAACTGCAGAGAGAAAGATGACGACGAAACGTATTTTCTTTTGCAGCTTTGTACGACCTACTAGTAAGATGCTTAATAGCATTTGTAAGTGAAGAAATGGAGGTCCCTTTCGTAAAACTTATTTGTAGCAGATATAACTGTGTGATAAGAGGGGTCGCCACTTACCTCTACCACGCATTAATGAGAATAAAGGAGGCAGTCTTGCAGGTTACGCAGAAATTATTTTTTCTATAATAAGCAGAGAGCAGTAAAATCATCATAACAGCTCTCAGTATTTAATTACAAGGGATCATTGAGACATACAGAGTGTTAGCGTCCAATGAGTATACTGTTTAACAGTGTGTTACATCATTGTACTTGTGATGGGCCGCAGGCCTAGACAATAAACTGGTTTGTTCGCTTGTTCGTTCTCTCAATCTCTCTCTCTCTCTTCTCTCTCTCTCTCTCTCTCTCTCTCTCTCTCTCTCTCTCTCTCTCTCTCTCTTTTCTGGAGGTGACAGTGGGAATGAAACAGAGATGTCTTTGTGAAGTGCGAGCGCTGAAACGGACTATAGCAATTAAGGTAGGTATTAGAGGATTTGCCTCCCAAGACTATCGTGCCCGTTCACGGTCTTCGCAGAAACGGTTGCGGAGGGTAGGCTGAAATTCTGACTGAATACACAAACTCGTGACATTTTCGTGGCATTAAAAGTTGACATCAGGATTTCACGTACCATTGCAATTAGGAAAATATTAGCAGAGAGTGAAAACATAGCGATTATTTATTTGAATAGGAATTTTTCATTTTCACGCCTCTAAGTTGACAAGTTCCAAGAATGGACCCGCCACATGTTCCTAAGCGTGACCAGGGGGTAAATGTGTGCGGTTTGAGCACCCATCAATGGGTGGAAAAGTCGCAATATAAAAAACAGCACTTTTACCTTTACCTTTACAGTAGACCGACATGTCGTGAAGCGTATGCTTCCACCCATTTACCCAGCCAACTGCCAGTTGCGACCATTGTGGATGAGACTTCTGGAGTCACCCCGAGAAACGTTTCGAAATGTCACTCGTTCCGTACTGTACTGCCTTCCTTTCCAGAGGCACGAATGCGACCCCACCTTCTGGTGAAAACTTTCAGCAGCCGTGTGTGCATGTGCTGTGTGGGTAAAGGGAGAGAACTCAAATAGAAATATTTTCCCATGAGAGATTACCTCCCCTACAAGCTGCCCGTCATTCAGTGTAC
>JAWQFJ010020106.1:10000-27500 GCA_034096865.1 Theodoxus fluviatilis | reverse complement strand
GTGTTGTGCTCTCTTCACATACAGAGGACAGATCTCTCTCTCTCTCTCTCTCTCTCTCTCTCTCTCTCTCTCTCTCTCTCTCTCTCTCTCTCTCTCTCTCTCTCTCTCCAGTTTTCTTCCCTTTTCATATTTCAAAGTTTATTCAGCACAGAGCCTTACAACCCAGTTGTCGTACCACAAAGTAGAAAAAGCCCTCATCTCGTCCCATCCCCTACCCACTCCATATGCGCACACGCGGGCTGAGGGAAAGTTCTAACAATTTTAATAAGAAAATTAATTATCTTTAAATGGAAACTGTAAGTAGAAACTTTGTACCAGTATACCGTCTTTAAAGATTGCTTTCAACTTCGATTTCGCTAAAGACATAATTTATAAATACTCTATAACGTTATGAAATTCACAAAGAAAAGATCGGATATCGTTTGACAAACTGTAATACATACATCTTCCCTTTTCCGATGATTTATAAAGTACGGTTTGGCAAGTAACAGACAAAAAAGTATTTTACTGTAAATTGACTACGTAAATTTACATTTACACGTATGATTATCCCAAAGACAGCTATGATATTACGATTAATGTTATTTTCAAAAAGGCTCATAATCTTCTTTGAAAAAGTCAATCCATCAAAATTGTTTGTTACCGCTGTAGTTTTGCTTCTGTGTATGCATTTGACATTAGAATACAGAGAGCGGCAGTTACTGGAATTCGAACTTAATTTTTCGATGAACCCGTTTTTGGTGCTCCATGCGTTCTCATCTTTAAGTGCTGCAAGAAACTCCTGCTGCAGATATTCAGCTTCGTGTGTAGTGAACATTTCCTGCAAAGTTCACCATTATGCTCGTAACAATTGCACACCTGATACAATTTACAGCTTATAACATTTTGATTTCAAGAAAATACACACACACGCGCGCGCGCGCGCACACATACATTCTCTCTCTCTCTCTCTCTCTCTCTCTCTCTCTCTCTCTCTCTCTCTCTCTCACTTACACACACACACACGCGCACACACACACACACGCGTGCGCGCGCGCGCACCCACACACACGTACTCACACGCATGCACGCATGCTCACACAAACACACGCACCTGCGCACATACAATCACGCGCAAACAATAACACACACACATACACACACTTATACACACGTACAGACATACACATACACACGCGCACACAAACACGCACGCACGCACGCACACGTATTCACGCACTCACACACACATGCACGCATACGCATGCACACACACACACACACACACACACGCGCGCGCGCGCGCGCAGTATTGTTTAACTCTGTGGCCTGACTATGGGCTGGGTTCGACTTCGACACACATCTCGATCTGAATAATACAGCAATATGAATGATCCCTTGATCTATTCTACATAGTGCTTTGATAAATCAGTACAGTTGTTTAGGTACGGTTTCTTCGTTTGTGTGTCAGTAACTCTCAAAATGAGAGTATTGAAAGCGAGCCAAACCAAAAATGGCGGTTTGTCCGCCCGGCCAGAGCATGTGATGGGAGCACTAAGTACACTTCAAATCTGGTTCGTGAGCAGAATGGTCGCCCATTTAAGAACGGCCTTTCGTGTCCTGTCGTACTTCCGTGGTCACCTCTCTTCATCAGTTACCGCTAATGGATACAGTAAACACACAGTAACATTTCGAGTCATTTTGAAAGCACACTGCAGCAAAAGCCAACGTGTCGAGCAGTGGAGACATCTCGAGGCCAAATCATGGCAGCCGGTAAACTCGCTCACTTTGCTGCCCTGAGGTGGAACCGCTACACCAAATCTCGACCTTTAAACAGGACGCGCAGTGACTCCACCTACAGGCAGTTGTGCCAGACGATCGGATTTCACAG
The DNA here is from genome assembly GCA_034096865.1 of Theodoxus fluviatilis. NCBI lineage: Eukaryota > Metazoa > Mollusca > Gastropoda > Cycloneritida > Neritidae > Theodoxus > Theodoxus fluviatilis. The sequence continues at coordinate 25,630 of JAWQFJ010020106.1, read as the reverse complement.
TTCATTCTCTGCTCTGTGACTGTATGTATGTGTTACTCTATGTGTGTGTTTCTGTGTGTGTGCGTGCATGCGTGTGTGTATATGTGTGTGTGTGTGCCTCCGTGTGTGTGTGTGCATGTGCGTGCCTGTGTGCGTGTGTGTATGTGCGTGTCTATATATGTGTGTGTGTGTGCGTGTGTGGTTGTGTGTATGTATAAGTGAGTGCCTGTGTGTGTGTGTATGTGTATGTGTGTGTATGTGTATGTGTGCGTGCGCGTGTGCGCGTGTGTGTATGTGTGTGTATGTACATGTGTATGTGTTCATATGTGTTTGTGTGTGTATCTATGTGTGTATATGTGTGTATGTGAATGTGTGAGTGTGAATGTGTTTGTATGTGTGCGTATGTGTGTGTATGTGTGTGTGCGTGTTTGTGTGTGTATATGTGTGTGAGTTTGTGTGTATGCTTGTATGTTTATGTATATGTGTGTATGCGTATGTGTCTATGTGTGTGTGTTTGTATGCGTGCGTGTATGTATGTGTATGTGTGTATGTGTGTATGTATATACGTGTGTGTGTTTGCATGCGTGTGTATGTATGCATTTCAGTGCATACGTGTGTGTTCGTGTATGTGTATATGTGGGTATGTGTGTATATGTGTGTGTATGTGTGTGTATGTGTGTATATGTGTGTGTGTGTGTGTGTGTGTGTGTGTGTGAATGCACTTGAAAGAAAAATGAATGTTATTGTATACAGGGCAGTTATGGTCTCCCTACAAAATAATTAACGTTTGTAAAATTTATTAGTATAATGTATAATAATGACTTACAAAGGTGTAGGATTTCACTTAACTAATGCTCAAAAAGAAGCCATTAAAAAGGCATACATGAAAAAAACTGGTGTGTCTATCTCAATAAAGACATCACAAATGGGTGGTACAGATTCACTAGGGCTTACAAAAACACAGATTGATAAACTAAGAAAAAGTAAAAAATCTGCCACTATAAAGCTGTCCAAAACTCAAGTGCAAAAACAGGGTGGGTTTCTGGGTGCTATTGCTTCACTAATTACTAGGGTTGCTCCCACTATTCTTAAAAGTGTCTTACCCTCATTGGGATTAGCCGCGGCCACAGGAGCAATTCATGGAGCCACAAGCAAGGCAGTGGCTGGTGGGGGTAGACTTAGGCGGGGAAAAGGGCTTCTCCTGGGTGCTAATTCTCCCTTCAATGGAATTCCCATTCTTGGAGCACTTCTGTAGAATATAATATAAGATTATATAAATGTATTCAGAATATTCAATCAGTCTTACAACAAATCAAAAGAAAAAGATAGCTGATGCTCTCAACAAGAAAACTGGTGTAAAGCTTAGACTTGGTCCTAGTCAACTCACTGGAACAGACAAGTTAATGCTAACAGACAGGCAGATTGTAAAAATAAACAAACATAGAAATCTAAATAAGGGACTTGACCTAACTATGTCTAAAGCTCAAATGGGCAAGATGGGAGGTTTCTGGCCTATGCTTCTTGCCAGTCTTGCAGGATCTATTCTGCCCAGTCTTTTGGGTAAAAGATTTAACAAAAAGTCTGCAAAGGGGTTGGTCCTGCCAGGAACTTGGGCAGCCAAAGGTCTGGTCCACCCTGGAACCCATTAACTAATTATGACAATGATCATATGTTAAAGTCTATAAAAAAACTACACATGAACCTTTTCCAAAGACATGTTACCAGCTAAGCCTGCTAAAAATGAATGCATGGTCATTAATCTGCAAGACTACTTTGCTGGGCCTGGGACACACTGGGTTGCAATGTACACTGATTCGAGCGAGTATGAATATGTTGACCCATTTGGTGTTCCTCCACCTGATGTGGTTGTAAAATACATTAGAAAAAGCAAAAAGGAAATTGTGTTTAATGCAGCTCAAATTCAGCACCTGGATTCTGTCATGTGTGGTTATTACTGTGTGTATTACATCAAAACAGGCCAATGGGAAAAGCACCTATGGAAATCTTACTCCAATTTACCCTCAGGCCTAGCATTGTAAATTAAAGTATAATCAATGATTATGCAAAAAGTTTGTAAAGTATATATATAATAATGAAATCATACTGTCTGAAGTGTAAAGAAGTTACAGATTCTAAAAATGCCACTTTAAGAACAACCAAGAATGGGAAGAAAATAGCTAGATCACTGTGTTCTGTTTGTGGTTCTAGAAAAACAACATTCTTGCCTCAAAAGGAAGGAGGTGCAATAGATATTCACAAAGCCATGTTACCTCTGTTACCAAAGAAAGGATTAACTTTACCTGGTTACAACTACTATGGCCACCAACAAATGAACTGGATGAAATCTGTAAACAACATGATATAGCCTACACTTATGGAGATAAAAAACAGGCTGATGCAGTGATGCTGGAGCAGTTATCAAAACACACGGGCAAGACTTTGGGTGAGAAAGATGTCAAGGCATTAGTAGTCAGGCCACTGATTAGTTTGAAGCATAAAATTGGGCTGGGAAACCGAAAAAGGCGTTGAGAAAACGGACAGATGCACTAGCAGAGGAACTACATAAACCAATCAGAAGAAAAATTCCTTAACACTGAGTTAATTCAAGTGGTATTGACAATATTTGGAGTGCAGATCTTATTGACATACAAGCCTTCAGCAAGCAAAACTAGATAATCAAATATCTCTTAAACGTCATTGACATATTCAGCAAATTTGCATGGAGTGTAGCTATCAAGCAAAAGACAGGGACTGAAATAGTTCAAGCTTTTAAAACTATTTTGAAAGGGGGAAGAAAGCCTGGCTTCCTCTGGGTAGACCAGGGTAGGGAATTTTTAAACAGAGCATTCCAGACCTTTCTCAAAGAAAACTAGATTGGTATGTACCATGCATACAATGAACGTAAAGCAGTTATTGTGGAGAAATTTAACTGTACATTGAAATCACGTATGTGGAAGTATTTCACTCCCAACAATACATACAAATATATTGATATTTTACTTGCTATGATTGAAAAGTACAATAAAACTGTTCATAGATCTCTAGGTATGTCGCCAGCACAAGCATAAAAAAGAAATGAACAGGAGGTGGACCTTGCGTTGCAGAATGAGCAGATAATAGAGTCTAAAACAAAATTCCAAGTAGGCAATTTTGTTAGAATTTCCAAACAAAAGAAAGCATTTGAAAAAGGGAATACTCCTAACTGGACAGAAGAGCTGTTTAAAACCAAATCAATTCAGAAAACAATTCCTTTAACAGACAAAGTAGATGAAATGAATGGCGAGGCAGTAGATGGAGCCTTTTATACTCAGGAGCTGCAGAAATCATCACAAACTGTGTTTCGAATTGAAAAGGTATTAAGAAAGGATCTCAAATTTTAAAAAAGGCATATGTGAAATGGCGGGGCTATGCTTCCAAGTTCAATAGCTGGGTGCCTCTCAAAGGCATAACAAACCTTTAGCAAATCAAAGTAAGTGAAAGTTTGTCACTTACCTTGTAGGAATCCAGAGTGAATTTACACTGTTTCTGCTTTCAAAGCTTCTTCAGTGCACCAGTGCTGTGACTTAAAATGCCAGCGCCAAGAAAACAGGTCACTCTTGGTGTCTTGGCATTGGTTGTAACAAAACAATTTAAAACATCCTGAAGACATTAGGCATTAAACATTAGACGGAGCAGGATTCCCTGGCTCACCTGGCCATGGATCAATAAAACCAATCAATACCAGTTCTTTTGTTTGGAGTGGCCTAGTCAAGCATTGTTCCAGGTCAATCGATATCTGTATTACTTCTGCCTGGGGCGGGTTTCAAAATGCGAAGATCTCGGTAGATCTACGCAGATCTCGCCAATTGGGCAGTTTCATTCTTTGCTTGCTCGCGAGCCAATCGTAGACGAGCGTAGATTGAGCGAGGCAGCTTGAGAGGTGCCTAGCTAGTGAGATTCAAGATGGCGGACAGCATGAGCATCGTGTCACTAGGAGTGACGTTTTTGGACGAGTCTTCGGTTAACTTTAACTTTCTTGGTTTACGGTAAGGTTTGAGGTTATTGTGTAAATTGAACATTTTTATTACCACTACCTATGCCCTGATAAGTGACTCCTGAGCCTAGTGCAGTCAAAGACCCTATGTACACTACCGCGCACTAGCGATTTTCCTTTACGCAAAGGGAGGTCAGAATGTAGAGTTACGTCTCTTTGCGAGATAATTTTCAATTCGAACTTAATGCAGGATTTCTCACCGTCAACCACACATCGTGCACACAATAAAGAAAAAAATCGTAATCTACTTCAATTGTCCAGCTGAGATTGCAGCGAGGTGACAAATTAAGGCACACATGAGTCAGCGGAGAACGAATTATCGAATATTTTCAGTGTCGAAGCGTCACAAAACATAAACCCTAGTCTCGGTCGTCGCCATCTTGGATCTTCGCTCGCCGCTGGGGTAGTTTTTTTTTAGCTAGCTCTTACTGCGAAGCAAGATCTTGCGACCAAGATCGACTACCTATTTTGAAACCCGCCCCTGGTGTAATCTACTGACATACAAGCACTCCCCCACCCAAGAGAGTGCATGTGTGTGTGTGTGTGTGAGAGAGAGAGAGAGAGAGAGAGAGAGAGAGAGAGAGAGAGAGAGAGAGAGACAGAGAGAGAGACAGAGAGAGAAAGAGACACAGAGAGAGAGAGACAGACAGATGTCATTTTAGTGGCAGTTGGAAGGGCTTAAAACCTTTCCTCTCTCCCTTCTCTCTCTGCTTGCTGGGGTGCAGTAGGAGGAAGGTGGGGGAAGGGAGAGGAAGGGAAGAGAAAATGAGAGTAACAGGATGGGCAGGTGGGAGAATAAAGGTGGGGGAGAAAAAGAGAGACAGATCGTTCAAAACATCGTAACAAAAGGTATTAGCTCCCTTGAATTTACTGGGAAAATCCTGTTTGCGCCTGTGCTTACATAACCTCAACAAGGTGTGCCTGTGTGTGTGTGTGTGTGTGTGTGTGTGTGTGTGTGTGTGTGTGTGTGCCTGTGTATGTGTGTGTGTGTGTCTGTGTGTGTGTGAAAGAGAGAGAAATAAGGAGAGAGACAGACAATACATGGATAGAGAGAGAGATAGAGACACAGAAAGATATCTCTGCAGTCTAGCAGACGATGAGTAAGCTTTGACGGGCAGACGGCTGCTATGGGAACTGGAGGTTATTGATTTTTTTTACTGGGCTGCGCCCTGGAGGGAGGCTGTTAGGGGGAGGAGACAAGCGCGGCTGGATGGCAATGCAGGCATGCACTATGCCAAGTCTGACAAAGATTTAGGACGATCGACGTTGACACTGACATGGCCGACATTTCCATCAGGCAAGCGAGTTAAGTCCCTTTAACCTGTGAGGATAATTCATCAAAGTAATTAGCAGATGTGTATCTCAGAGACACACCTGACTGGAGTATTGATTTTAGAGGCTGTTGGCTTTGCAGCAGTGCCAGCTGCAAGCGGCCATGCATGGCATGCCTCTCCCTCCCTCCCTGCCTCCAGATTGAAAAAAGTCATTAGCCTGCCAATCAAATTTTAAAAAGCGAACAGTCAGCTAATTAAAAGTGTTAATTAATTAGGCCAAACCACTAAATGCTGTTCTACTGGTGTGTGGTATCTCGTTTTAGTAGCAATGGTACCAGGTCTGTTGCTTTGCTGTTGAAGAATAATTTTTTTTCATTTCCACGTCTGCCTGTTATTTTAGGATAAGATAAACTCTTCCTGTGTTTTGTTGCCCACCCTTCTTTGATTTCATCTCCCTCACCAACTAAGGACAGCAGTTTCGTACTTGAGATCTTTTTGTCTCTAGATTATTGTAGCGTCATCAATGTTACCCTTGAGAATGCATTTCTAGTTCAGTGATCATCCCAGACAAATGTGGCAAAGTCACAGAGGTAATTTTGGAAAAGGCAAAAAAAATACTTCAACCTGTGTTCATATTTAATGGATTTTCTTTTAATATGTCTTTGAAATATTCCACCATTTAAAACGCTCCTGTAATCCAGGGAGGTATAAGAGTAGAGGTTATAAAAACCATATATGAAAGGCAACTCGAATGAATATATTTTTACATTCAAAGCACTCTTGTTATCAGTGAATGGGAGACATTTCCGGCAAACTTCGCTTTATGCAGACATCAGCAGTCGATCAATATACGAGGTAATTTTGATACTGACTGCATGAAAATAAATAAGAAAATCCAAGCAAAGGTCATTCAACACCTTTGTGAACACTTGAGGTGCGGTTGCCGATGAAATTCTACAATGAGAGGCGACAGGTGCACAGCATGACACACAAGAAATGTAATGTTTGTACATTATCCTCACACTCTCAGTCCCGGTGATACCCATAGTGTTAACTACTTTTCGAGTCCATGCACTGTACATGCTCAGGCAGTTTTCTAGCCTCGTCGCATGCTGAGATACAAGTTTAAAGGCTTTTCCTCGATGCTCTACCTTATACTTTTGATATAAGAATGTAATAGATATGAAATGATATCAATCTCATAATTATGTGTATGAGTTACATACAAACATTTGAAATGTTATTGCTACATGTACATACATGATAGCGGATATTACATGTATAATACTTTTAGTTTTTACATACAGTTTAAACAGCATGCCTATTATAGAAATATTGTTCTAACAGCTCAATATTATAAACAGAAAACCTCTAGCATATACAAGTCAGTGCAAAACCTTTTTACAATCAGATTAACTCGTGACCGAACAAAACTTTCATTCGTAACTTTCCTATAGTATGTGAGTGCGTGTGCGCGCGCGCGCGCGCATGTGTGTGTGTGCTTGTTTTTCAAAAAAGAATTGTATGCTCTCTCTCTCTCTATCTCTCTCTCTTTCTGTCTCTCTTTCTCTCTCTTTCTTCCCTTCTTTGTGTGGTTTGTATATGTACCTCCCTTTCTCAGTAAAACAATTGATCGATCAGAGCGCAGAAGGAAAAGAACATGCTTTACTGGTAGTCACATTCAGAAAAAGCACCAGTTGAGACCTTGCCCCGAGCAAAAACCTGTGCTTCTTCCGCTTTAATCCAACATGGAAGGAGACACTTATTAAACTGTACTACCACGTGAGAACAACAAAGTCGGATACAAGCCCTGGAAATGAGATGCTACCGCAAGATTCTGAACATCTCATATAAAGACCGTGTCACAAATGAGGAAGTCACCAACAGGATCAGGAGAGCAATTGGACAGTACGAAGACCTGCTCTCAATCGTGAAAAGCAGAAACCTGGTGGTACGGTCACGTGTCAAGAGGCAGTGGGCTGGCCAAGACCATCCTGCAAGGTAGCGTACCAGGTGGGAGAAGGAGAGGCAGGCAGAGAAAGAGGTGGGAAGACAACATTAAAGAGTGGACAGGCTTGACATTTGCTGACTCACAGCGAGCCACAGAGGATAGAGATCGATGGAGGAAGATTGTCCAAAAGTCATCAGTGGTGCCTCAACAACCCATCTCAGGGTTAAGAGACTCAACTGAACTAAACTGAACTGAACTGCCAGATATCCTGGATTCTTCAATCCTGCGCTAGATCAATGAAATCCATTATGTTTTCGTTGTGGAGTTTTTTTTTCTCCCCAAGCCATTGAGAAAACGTGTCGCCTTGAGTGCAGTTCCTTGCTTGGGCGACTTCGAGTAGTGGAATACACACCTTCGAGCACTGTCGATACTGGAGTGTCTGGGATGCATGGGTCCATTCTTGTCAATAGCCAGGGCGGTTCGTCCACGTTTGTGTACATCCGTCCACTCCAGTCGAGAAGATCGAAACGCCGCACTTCTTGGCTATCGGCAAGGACCGTTGAACACGGCGTTTACTAAAGAAAAGAGGGTGATGTCTTTTTTTTCCACCCTCGTAGCAACGCATTCTCCTGCAGCTTGCAAGCCATTTGATGAAGGTTTCACCCAAGGGAAGGATGGCAAGGAGAAAGTCTCTCTTTGTCGCCTGTTTCTGCACCGTCTTGGCAGTTTTAACTTTGGCCCAATTCGTAGGTGGCAATGTCATCTTTTCCAAACTCCTCCTGCAAGGCTCCTCCAATGTGACTGCTCTGGTGAGATGGACGGCCAGAAGCAAAGCAAGCTGCGCCGTGTCGTGTGCCAGTCGGTCCCAGTGCCGGTCCTTCGCTGTCGGGTCCAACCGTAGGGACTGCACCCTGTACGCCAGCAGGGTCACAGCTCAGGACATTAGTCCTGTCCCCAGTCCTGAGCAAGAAAAAGGCTTCTTTGTCCTTCGACAAATAGATAGATAGATGTAGATGCCGTCTATTCACTATAATGCTTACATGCGTTTTTGCTTGATGCTTTCCCGATCATTTGTCGCACAATAGCTTACAAGATAACTGTGTATAAAGAACGCTTAAAACAACTCGGTGTTGTGCTCTCTTCACATACAGAGAACAGATATCTCTCTCTCTCTCTCTCTCTCTCTCTCTCTCTCTCTCTCTCTCTCTCTCTCCAGTTTTCTTCCCTTTTCATATTTCCAATTTTATTCAGCACAGAGTCTTACAACCCAGTTGTCGTACCACAAAAATAGAAAAAGCCCTAATCTCATCCCAGCCCTTACCCACTCCATATGCGCAAACGCGGGCTGAGGGAAAGTTGTAACAATTTTTAATAAGAAAATTAATTATCTTCAAATGGAAACTGTAAGTAGAAACTTTATACAGTATACCGTCTTTAAAGATTGCTTTCAACTTCGATTTTGCCAAAGACATAATTTAAAACTACTCTATAACGTTATGAAATTCACAAAGAAAAGATCGGGTATCGTTTGACAAACTGTAATACATACATCTTCCCTTTTCCGTTGATTTATAAAGCACGGTTTGGCAAGTAACAGACACAAAATTATTTTTATCGTAAATTGACAACGTATTTTTACATTTACATGTGTGATTATCCCGAAGACAGCTAAGATATTACGATTAATGTTATTTTCAAAAAGCCTCATAATCCGCTTTAACAAATTCAATCCATCAAAAAGATTTTTATCGCTGTAGTTTTGCTTCTGTGTATGCATTTGACATTAGAATACAGAGAGCGGCAGTTACTGGAAATCAAACTTCCAGCAACTTTGACAATCTTGCGACGAACCCGTTTTTGGTGCTCCATGCGTTCTCATCTTTAAGTGCTGCACGAAACTCCTGCTGCAGATATTCAGCTTCGTGTGTAGTGAACATTTCCTGCAAAGTTCACCATTCTGCTCGTAACAAGTGCACACCTGATACAATTTACAGCTTATAACGTTTAAATTTCAAAAAAATACACACACACGCGCGCGCAAAGTCACACACACACACACACACACACATACACAACACACACATGCACACACATACACACCAGATACATATATACACACACACCACATACACACAACACACACACACACACACCACATACACAACACACATACACTCTCACACACACAAGCACACGCACGCGCGACCAAATTTCCTCTTCAATAGCATCCCCATAATTTGAGCACTTCTGTAAAAATGTATTCATATAGAATATAATATGATATAATATAAATGTATTCAGAATATTCAATCAGTCTTACAACAAATCAAAAGAAAAAGATAGCTGAGGCTCTCAACAAGAAAACTGGTGTAAAGCTTAGACTTGGCCCTAGTCAACTCACTGGTACAGACAAGTTAATGCTAACAAACAGACAGATTGCAAAAATAAGTAAGCACAAAAATCTGAATAAAGGACTTGACCTAACTATGTTTAAAGCTCAAATGAGTAAGATGGGAGGTTTCTGGCCTATGCTTTTTGCAAGTCTTGCAGGATCTATTCTACCCAGTCTTTTGGGTAAAAGATTTTTATAAAAAGACAGCAAAGGGGTTGGTCCTGCCAGGAACTCGGGCAGTCAGAGGTCTGGTCCTCCAGAGAGCCCCTTAACTAATTATGACAATGATCGTATGTTAAAGTCAGTAAAAAACTACACAGAAACCTTTTCCAAAGTCATGTTACCAGCTAAGCCTGCTAAAAATGAATGCATGGTCATTAATCTGCAAGACTACTTTGCTGGGCCTGGGACACACAGGGTTGCAATGTACACTGATTCTAATATGAATATTTTGACCCATTCGGTGTTCCTCCACCTGATGTGGTTGTAAAATACATTAGAAAAAGCAAAAAGAAAATTGTGTTTAATGCAGCTCAAATTCAGAACCTGGATTATGTAATGTGTGGTTATTACTGTGTGTATTACATCAAAAACAGGGCAATGGGAAAAACACCTATGAAAATTGTACTCCAATTTACCCTCAGGCCTAGCATGGTAAATAAATGTATAATCAATGATTAGGCAAAAAGTTTGTAAAGTATATATAAATATGAAATCATACTGTCTGAAGTGTAAAGCCGTTACAGATTCTAAAAATGCCACTTTAAGAACGACCAAGGATGGGAAGAAAATAGCTAGATCACTCTGTTCTGTTTGTGGTTCTAAAAAAACTAAATTCTTACCTTAAAAGGAAGAAGGTGCAATATATATTCACAAAGCCATGTTACCTCTGTTACCAAAGAAAGGATTAACTTTACCTGGTTACAACTACTGTGGGCCTGGCAATCCATTAGACAATGGTCCATCAACAAATGTGGATGAAATCTGTAACAGCATGATATAGCATACACTTATGAAGACAAAAAACAGGCTGATGCAGTAATGCTGAAGCAGTTATCAAAACACACTGGCAAGCCTTTGGGTGAGAAAGCTGCCAAGGCATTAGTAGTCAGGCCACTGATTAGTTTGAAGCATAAAATTGGGCTGGGAAACTGAAAAAGGCATTGTGAAAATGGACAGATGAACTAGCAGAGGAACTACATAAACCAATCAGAAGAAAGTTTCCTCAACGCCGAGTTATTTCAAGTGGTATTGACAATATTTGTAGTGCAGATCTTGTTAACATACAAGCTTTCAGCAATCAAAACTAGGGGATCAAATATATTGTAAACGTCATTGACATATTCAGCAAATTTGCATTCAAGCAAAAGACAGCGACTGAAATAGTTGAAGCTTTAAAAACTATTTTGAAAGGGGGAAGAAAGCCTGGATTCCTCTGGGTAGACCAGGGTAGTGAATTTTTAAACAGAGCATTCCAGAGCTTTCTCAAAGAAAACCAGATTGGTATGTACCATACATACAATGAAGGTAAAGCAGTTATTGTGGAGAGATTTAACTGTACATTAAAATCACGTATGTGGAAGTATTTCACTGCCAACAATACATACAAGTATATTGATATTTTACTTGCTATGATTGATAAGTACAATAAAACAGTTCATAGATCTCTAGGTATGTCGCCATCGCAAGCATTAAAAGAAAGAAATGAACAGGAGGTGGACCTTGCATTGCCGAATGAGCAGATAATAGAGTCTAAAGCAAAATTCCAAGTAGGTGATTTTGTTAGAATTTCCAAACAAAAGAAAGCATTTGAGAAAGGGTATACATCTAACTGGACAGAGGAGCTGTTTAAAACCAAATCAATTCAGAAAACAATTCCTTTAACATACAAAGTAGAAGACATGAATGGCGAGGCAGTAGATGGAACCTTTTATACTCAGGAGCTGCAGAAATCATCACAAACTGTGTTTCGAATTGACAAGGTATTAAGAAAGGATCTCAAATCAAAAAGGCATATGTGAAATGGCGGGCTATGCTTCCAAGTTCAATAGCTGGTTGCCTCTCAAAGGCATTACAAAACTTAGCAAATCAAATTAAGTGAAGGTTTGTCACTTACCTTGTAGGAATCCAGGTTGCATTTTCACTGTTTCTGCTTTCAAAGCTTCTTCAGTGCACCAGTGCTGTGACTTAAAATGCCAGCGCCAAGGGAACAGGTCACTCTTTGTGTCTTGGCATTGGTTGTAGCAAAACAATTTAAAACATCCTGAAGACATTAGACATTAAACATTAGACGGAGCAGGATTCCCTGGCTCACCTGGCCATGGATCCATAAAACCGTTCAATACCAGTTCTTTAGTTTGGAGTGGCCAAGTCAAGCATTGTACCTGGTCAGTCGATATCTCTATTGCTTCTTGCTGGTGTAATCTACTGACATACAAGCCCTCTTCCACCCGAAAGAGTGCGCGCACGCGTGTGTGTGTGTGTGTGTGTGTGTGTGTGTGTGTGTGTGTGTGTGTGTGTGTGTGTGTGTGTGTGTGTGTGTGTGAGAGAGAGAGAGAGACAGAGGTCATTTTAGTGGCGGTTGCAAAGGCTTAAAACCTTTCCTCTCCCCCTCCTCTCTCTGCTTGCTGGGGTGCAGTAGGGAGGAAGCTGGGGGAAGGGAGAGGAAGGGAAGAGAGAATGAGAGTAAGAGAATGGGTGATTGGAAGAAAAAATGTGGGGGAGAGAAAGAGAGAGACAGATCGTTCAAAACATCATAACAAAAGGTATTACCTCCCTTGAATTTACCGGGAAAATCATCTTTGCGCCTGTGCTTACAACACCTTAACAAGATGTGCCTGTGTGTGTGCCTGTGTGTGTGCCTGTGTGTGTGCCTGTGTGTGTCTGTGTGTGAAAGAGAGAGACAGAAGGAGAAACACAGACAGGCAGATAGATAGAGATCGAGATAGAGACACAGAAAGAGATCTCTGCAGTCTAGCAGATGACGAGTTAGCTTTGACAGGCAGACGGCTGCTAAGGGAACTGGAGGTTATTGATTTTTTTTGCCTGGGCTGCACCCTGGAGAGAGGCTGTTGGGGGGAGGAGACAAGCGCGGCTGGATGGCAATGCGTGCATGCACTATGCCAAGTCTGACAAAGATTTATGACGGTCGACATTGACACTGATATGGCCGACATTTCCGTCAAGCAAGCAAGTTAAGTCCCTTTAACCTGTGAGGATATTTCATCAAAGTAATTAGCAGGGGTGTTCAGGTCTCTCAGAGACACACCTGACTGGAATATTGATTTTAGAGGCTGTTGGCTTTGCAGCACTGCCAGCTTCAAGCGGCAATGCATGGCATGCTTCTCCCTCCCTCCCCGCCTCCAGATTGGAAAAAGGAATTAGCCCGCCAATTAAATTTTAAAGCAAACATTCAGCTAATTAAATAGGTTAATTAATGAGGCCAAACCACTAATTGCTATACTACTGGTGTGTGGTATCTACTTTTAGTAGCAATGGTACCAGGCCTGTTGCTTTACTGTAGAAGAATCCATTCTTTCTCGTTTCCACGTCTGCCTGTTATTTTAGGATAAGATAAACTCTTCCTGTGTTTTGTTGCCCGCCCTTCTTTGATTTCATCTCCCTCATCTACTAAGGACAGCAGTTTCGTACTTGAGCCCTTTTTGTCTCGAGGTTATTGTAGCATCAGCAATGTTACCCTTCAGATTGCAATTCTAGTTCAGTGATCATCCCAGACAAATGTGGCAAAGTCACAGAGGTAATTTCGGAAGAGGCAAAAAAAAAAGACTTCAACCTGTGTTCATATTTAATGGATTTTATTTAAATATGTCTTTGAAATATTCCACCATTTAAATGCTCCTGTAATGCAGAGATGTATAAGAGTAGAGGTTACAATAACCATATATGAAAAGTAACTCGAATGAATATATTTCTACATTCAAAGCGCTCACTTTATCCGCGAATGGGAGACATTCCGGCAAACTTCGCTTTGTGCAGACGGCAGCAGGCGATCAATATACGAAGTAATTTTGATACTGACTGCATAAATATAAAAAGGAAAACCCAAGCAAAGGTCAATCAACACCTTTTTGAACAACTGAGATGCGGTTGCCGATGAAATTCTACAATGAGAAGCGACAGGTGCACAGCTTGACACACACGAAGTGTAATGTTTGTACATTATCCTCACACTCTCAGTCCCAGTGATACCCGTAGTGATAACTACTTTTCGAGTCCATGCACTGTACATGCTCAGGCAGTTTTCTAGCCTCGTCGCACGCTGAGATACAAGTTTAAAGGCTTTTCCTCGATGCTCTACTTTATACTTTTGATATAAGAATGTAATAGATATGAAATGATATCAATCTCATAATTATGTGTATGAGTTACATAAAAACATTTGAAATGTTATTGCTACATGTACATACATCATAGCGGATAATACATGTATAATACTTTTAGTTTTTACATACAGTTTATAACAGCATACCTATTATAGAAATATTGTTCTAACAGCTCAATATTATAAACAGAAAACCTCTAGCATATACAAGTTAGTGCAAAACCATTTCACAATCAGATTAACTCGTGACCGAAATAAATCTTTCATTCGTCACTTTCAGATAGTATGTGCGAGCGTGTGTGTGTGTGTGTGTGTGTGTGTGTGTGTGTGTGTGTGTGTGTGTGTGTGTGTGTGTGTTTGTGTATGTGTGTGTGTATGTTTGATTGCGTGTTTGTTTTTCAAAAAAGAATTGTATGCTCTCTCTCTCTCTCTCTCTCTCTCTCTCTCTCTCTCTCTCTCTCTCTCTCTCTCTCTCTCTCTCCCTTGCTCCGAGTTTACTGAAAAAAAGACATCACCCTCTTTTATTCAGTAAACGTCGTGTTAAACGGTCCTTGCCGATAGCCAAGAAGTGCGGCGTTTCGATCTTCTCGACTGGCGTGGACGGATGCACACAAACGAGGACAATGGAACAAATCTTGACTTGGCCACTCCAAATAAAACAACTGGTATTGAACAGTTTTATTGATCCATGACCAGGTGAGCCAAGGAATCCTGCTCCGTCTAAGAAAAGAGGATGATGTCTTGTTTTCCACTCTCGTAGCAACGCATTCTCCTGCAGCTTGCAAGCCATTTGATGAAGGTTTCACCCAAGGGAAGGATGGCAAGGAGAAAGTCTCTCTTTGTCGCCTATTTCTGCACCGTCTCGGCAGTTTTAACTTTGGCCCAATTCGTAGGTGGCAATGTCATCTTTTCCAAACTCCTCCTGCAAGGTTCCTCCAACGTGACTGCTCTGGCGAGATGGACGGCCAGAAGCAAAGCAAGCTGCGCCGTGTCGTGTGCCAGTCGGTCCCAGTGCCGGTCCTTCTCTGTCGGGTCCAACCGTAGGGACTGCACCCTGTACGCCAGCAGGGTCACAGCTCAGGACATCAGTCCTGTCTCCAGTCCTGAGCAAGAGAAAGGCTTCTTTGTCCTTCAAGCAGGTACATGTAGATCCCGTCTATTCACTATAATGCTTACCTGCGTTTTGCTTGATGCTTTCCCGATCCTTTGTCGCACAATAGCTTCCAAGATGACTGTGTATAAAGTACGCGGGAAAAACTCGGTGTTGTGCTGTCTTCATATACAGAGGACAGATCTCTCTCTCTCTCTCTCTCTCTCTCTCTCTATCTATCTATCTATCTCTCTCTCTCTCTCTCTCTCTCTCCAGTTTTCTTTCATTTTCATATTTCAAATTTTATTCAGCACAGAGTCTCACAACCCAGTTGTCGTACCACAAGGTAGAAAAAGCCCTAATCTCATTACAGCCCTTTCCCACTCCATATGCACATATGCGGACTGAGGGAAAGTTCTAACAATTTTTATAAGAAAATTAATTATCTTTAAATGGAAAATGTAAGTAGAAACTTTGTACCAGTATACCGCCTTTAAAGATTGCTTTCAACTTCAATTTTGCTAAAGACATAATTTTTTATACTCTATTACGTTATGAAATTCACAAAG
>JAWQFJ010020106.1:0-5000 GCA_034096865.1 Theodoxus fluviatilis | reverse complement strand
TAGGTTGGTCACACACGTACGCACGCACGCACTCACGCATGCACGCACACACACACACACACACACACACACACACACACACACACACCTTCCTTCCTACCTACCTAAATCCCAATCCATCCTACCTCAGTCACCAGCCAAACAACCAAGCATCAAACCAACCAGACATCCAACTCAACCCGACCCAACCCAACCCAACCCAACCCGACCCGACCCGACCCGACCCGACCCGACCCGACCCGACCCGACCCGACCCGACCCGACCCGACCCGACCCGACCCGACCCGACCCGACCCGACCCGACCCACCAACCAACCAACAAGGCAAACCAACCCCACTAACAACGCAAACAAACCAACCACTCAAAACAAACACCCACACTGACTGTTTCCCCTTCTATCCTAAGCAGGGTGACAACTTCATTTTGAATCGTGAATGTATGTCTTTGCATCCAGGAGCAGCTCAGACGAACAAAGAGCATCTACGTGGGCGGATTCAAGCGCAGCACGGGGCAGTGGCTGTGGCTGGACGGCAGGGCTGTGGCGACAGACCTCTGGCATGCGGAGGAGCCCAGCGGCGGCGCTCTGGTCGTGTGTCTCTCCCTGTGGTGGGCAAACAGAGTCAACAGCCTCCCTTTGCTCGATGACGTGGGCTGCGGTTGGAATTTGGTCTCTGTGTGTGAAATGGGCTAACTGTTCGTTTCCACGAGTGCTGAGAAGCGCCCATGTCCAAAAAAGCGCATTTTCAGTTTTGTCCAAAATTACACACCGTTGGATCCCAAACGAGCTTTTGTTTCATGATCCAAAGAGCGCCCGTGCTCTGCTTGAAAGGTCGCCTTGTCGATAGCTCTGTATTCAGACGCTGTGTCTTCGATATTTTCCTGTCAACATCTGCAGACATGCAGGAATGAATAAAGATTTCTCCAATGAATGTTCTGATTTTATTTCCAAGTGCGCAGGATTCCAATGAAAACCCTTTGTTAATTTCTCAATCATTAACTATGCAACGTCTGTTTATCTACATATTTAACAATTATATGTCTGAACTTGAGGGGGAAAGAAATATAGCAATGACACACACCACACACGCACACCGCAATTAATAGTTCCATGTGGAACTCATTTTACAGGGATAACTGGTGAGGTAAGTATTTAACACGTAGTGAAATCGGCATTTCTTGACAACAAAGCCCACGATGAAAAATAGCACACGGGATTCATGACAAGCAGCCAGAATTCGTTTTACTTAAAAATAATAAAAATACAGATTACTTATACGCACATATATTCCCTAATAGGCAAGCTCATGGCGTTTACAATGAAAAGTCCACACTCATACAAAGCATTCCAACACTCGCACACTGTACAGTTGAATTAAAAGAAGAGTTAAATACAATACAATTACTTAACATAACAGGCAATAAACAAAGCACGAAACATAAAAGAGGCGCCTTGTGAAGCACCTCACTGCTCGTCAGGAAAGACTGACCGGAACAGGTGTGTCTTAAGGAAGGTTTTGAAATGGGACATGGAATCAGAGTGACGGACAGGGAAAGGTAGGCTATTACACGTTACATGGCCGATGTAAGAAAAAGCTCGCTGTCCTTGGGTTTTCTTTTTGCGACGGGGAACATTTAACGTTTTGGTGTCTGCAGCTGAACGGTTATTTCTAGCGGGGGTGTAGACAGTGATAATTTCTTTGAGTGCGTGTGGTGCAGTTTGATTGAAGAAGTTGAAACACATAGTGGCTAGCTTATACTCTATCATCTGAGCGACAGGGAGCCAATGCAGTGCACGAAGGAGTTTGGATGTTGGAGTTCTCTTGGGACATCTGAAAACTACTCTAACAGCAGTGTTTTGGACTTTTTGCAGTTTGTTTAAGGCCTTCGCACACGAGGCAACCAAAGTCTCTGGCCACGTTGCTTGCAGCCGGTTGCTTGCCATGTGCCAGGCAATGCTGGAGACTGAGCTCGCACACGCTTCCACTGTGACCTTTCACCTCTCGCCACGTTGTAATTATGGAAGCGTATTAATTCTCGCGCTTGCACTCAAGACGCTCTGCATCTCTCCCCCGAAGGCTTGCCCTAGCATGACTGAAACTTAGAGTGACGATGGCGACAGTACTTCGTCATCTAATGATGATGTTGCAGCTGCTACTGCAATACTTATAATTGCCGAGCAAAGTAAAAAGAGAAAAATATTGTGTTCGTCTCGTGAATGGTTGACAAAACGACCAAGGCATGGTGCCTACTCGTGTCTGCTACAAGAGCTCCTCAACGAGGATCTCAAGGCAACAAGAACTTTCCTTCGAATGAGCCATGAGCATTTTCAGGAATTGTTGCAGCTGGTTGGGCCTCAATTAATTAAGCGATATAATCTGAACAGTATTTTCATAACACAGATGCAATTTAAATGTATCGTATTCGTGGTATCAGTCAACACTAGCTTTGTACACAATGTCAACAGTGGCTTCGGCGTGAAGGTGCATTGACTCACATTTCAATTTTTAAAATGTAGGAGCTTTCACGACCTATTGATGCATTCAACATACAGCTTTGATAAATTAATGCTGTTCATGGCTTACATTTTCTTTGGATGAGTTTCTAGTATCCCGAAATACAGCGTTTTCTGTGCGAACCGTAGACATATCCGCCATTTAATTGTGCAATAGTCGTGAGAACGCGAGAACGAGGCTCTAAAGTCGCCCGGTGATTGGTGGATTCACAGAGAGTGACACGCCACTGCCCCCAAAACTAGAACAGGTTTAAACACGAGCAACTCAGTTGCTGGTGGCGTGGAAAGTTGCTTGGAATGCCAGTTGCTTTCAACAGACATCGCACACGAAGCAATGTATGGCGAGCAATCGAGTTGCCCGAGGGAAAAAATGCCTCGTGTGCAAAGGCCTTTAGCAGAGTGTCAGGAATGCCAGCAAGAAGAGAATTTCCAATCAAGTCGGGACAGAACAAGAGAAGTGACAAGGGTTTGAGTGGCCTGTTGTGAACGATAGTGACGAATAGTGCTAAGTTTCCTTAACTAGTAGTAAACTAACTGGCAAACTTTGTTCACATGAACTCTCATAGAAATAACATCATCGATCATGACATCTAAGTTCCTAACAGACTTTGAGACTTCTTTCTCACTCTGACCTATGGTTAGTTTCAGGGCCTGATCGTATTTGCCTCTACCAACAACCAGGAGAGCTTCGGTCTTTAAATCATTAAGAGTGAGTTTGTTCTGGGTCATCCACTGTTTTACTTCCTCTGAGTGAGACTGTCCCAGCGTTTCGCAGAAGAGCAAAAGTAGAGCAGTGCTACTCTGCTACGATGTGGCAGCATATAGCGTAGTTTTGATTGGTTGGCTCGTTATATGGTTTTAAAAGCACATTATCATTAAAAGTAGAGTTTTTGGAGACCCCGTTTGGATACATGTATCCAATACATGATTATAAAAATAGAATAATCTGGTCACTATTTTGTTACTTTATGCCTCAGAAGACTCCAAGGGGATGTAAATCCTTCTCTCTCTCTCTCTCTTTCTCTCTCTCTCTCTCTCTCTCTAATTAAGAATATAATAAAATCTGCATCATTTTGGGCACTAGTTAACAATGCGAAACGAAACAAAAGACACAATGTAATGATAAGTATAGCGAAGTGGAAGGATCACTTTCAAAGTGTTTTCAGACAGGGATTAACTTATCAAAGTTATTCATGCTTGGGAAACGACAAAGGAATCCAAAACAATGAAGAGCTCGACGCTCTCATAGACCCCACTGAAGTCGACCAGGCAATAGGTAGGTTACAGGTAGGAAAATATGTAGGACTCGATGAAATCCCAGGAGAGTATCTGAAACTGGTATATAACCACATAAGACCATTTCTGGTTAAATTGTTTGGTACCCTGTATGAAAGACAATGCTTTCCCGAGGAGTGGCACCGGTCCATGATAGTACCAATATTCAAAACTGGGGATAGACAGGATCCCCAAAACTACAGGGGCATCTCGTTGCTAAACATCATGGGCAAACTTTTCACTTCAATTCTCACGAAGCGACTGCAAACGTGGGCAGAGGACAAAGGGAAAATATGTATTGAACAGGCTGGATTTCGTGCTGAACACTCTACTATTGATCACATCTTCACTTTGTATGCAATGATACTGAAAAATGTATATGGAGGAAGGCGTGGGCGATTGTTTGTGGCATTTATTGATTATCAAAAGGCATTTGATTCGATCAACCGATCTTGTCTATGGTATGTTTTAGAAGAAGCAGGAGTGTCAACAAAGCTTATTAGAATGCTGCAAGCCATTTATTCCCGCGTGGAGGCATGCGTGAGGTGGGATTCCGTGCTTTCAGACTTCTTCGACTGCCCAGCCGGAGTAAGGCAAGGCGCCAAAGAGTCGCCAATAATTTTTCTCTCCTCATGTCTGTTGTTGCAGATTATGTCAGAGAGAGAGGTAGACACGGTGTCCAGTTGTTACCTGATAGGCCTGAAATTTACTCCCTCATTTTTGCTGATGATGTAGCCTTAATTTCCACCACACCCGTGGGACTTCAGAACCAACTGGATAGTTTGGACAACATTTCCCGACGGCTCGGTTTGACCATCAATAGAGAGAAAACAAAGATTATGGTCTTCAGAAAAGGGGGCTTCTTGGCACAAAAAGAAAAATGGATTCTTGGTGGAACACAGCTAGAAGTGGTAAACAGATATAGGTATCTGGGTTACATTTTTTCAACCAAACTGTCCGATACTGTTACCCTAGAAAACCAAAATGTAAAAGCCAAACAAAGAATTGTCTCTCTTTTGCAGTTAATGCGTCGTGTCCGAAACTTGAATACCATTGTATTTTTTCGCTTGTTCGACGCTCAAGTACTTCCCGTTTTAATCTATGGTGCAGAACTCTGGGGTATTGGTCGACACGAAGCAATTGAGAAAGCACACCTGTTTGCTTGCAAGCGCTTCATGAACCTTGATACCAGAACACCAACTTGTTTGATCT
>JAWQFJ010020096.1:0-22574 GCA_034096865.1 Theodoxus fluviatilis | reverse complement strand
CTTACTCATGTGGAGAGAGAAACTGCTTCTTGCGACTGCTCTCACTTGTGGGTCGTCGTTGTTGAGGCATGAAAGTAAGAATAATACCCGTTTGGCATGCATGGTACATTGTGCTTGGTCTTATCATTCCTAGTCCTCCTTCTCTTCTTGGCGTGAAGAACTTAGCGCTGGTTGACGAGTCATTCAGCTTCATGGCGACTCTGCCGAAGTCGACTATCATGTTTTCTAGCTCTTTTGATATTTTTTCGCTGAAATGAAGGTTCTCAAAGTAAAAGTTCAGTTTTGATGATGCCATATGATGTTCACTGCATCTATTTTCTAGTTTATGAGTAGTGGAGACCGGTCTATTTTCTCCATCGTCTGTCGGAAGCCCTCCTTGATCTCGTCAATTTGTCGTATGGCCGCCGTGTTGTCGAGGTCTATCTGGAATCCCAGATACCGGTAGCTTTGAGATTTAACAAACTTGGGTATTTCTCCACCTTGGAGCTTCAGACTTGTTCTCTGCGTGCTGTCTTTCTTCGACCAGTTGTTTCCTGTGCGCTGAGCGTGTAACAGGGCGCACTTCGCGTGTTTCACGTCCATGCCTGTGTAGTTCAGGAACTGCTCGGTTTTCTGTAGCATCGCTTTAATGTTAGTCTCTTGTTCGGCACTCATGCACACATCGTCCATGTACGCTTAACATGGGATGGGCTGTGACAAAGGGGTAAACGGTTGCTCCAGTCACCTAATCCACGGATCCAAGGCTTGAATAAAGGCGATCGCTGACCACGGTCAGCCTTGGACTATGCCTCTTGATCTTGTGATCTTGGGGGTAAGCGATCCTTTCGTCTGCACCTGAAACGTTGATTCGGTACGTGTAGATATCCTCCGTGATGTCAACTATATGCTCAGGGTATTTTGCTCTTCTCGTCGCTTCCAGCATCACTCTGTGGTCGACACTTCCATAAGCATCCTTGATGTCGACAAAGGCTGTGAAGAATTTGGAGGAGACATGCTTGAAGTTGTCTATAGCTGACTTCAGGCAGAAGACGTGTTCCTGCAAACCATTCCTTGGGAGGGATCCTTTCTGCTTCTGTGAGAGTCTTCCTGTCGCCACTATCCAGGGGAGCATTCTGCCTTGGACCAGCCGCATGTATAGGCCTATCTTGTACATGGATGTGAGGAGTGAAATTGGTCGCCACTCACTAGGGTCTTCCGAGCTGTTTTCATTCTTTGGTAGCAGCGTAACAGTGGCGTGCTTCCAATCTGTTGGGATTCGTTTATTCCTCCAGCAAATGTTGATTATGGCGGTGATGACTTTGATGAGTCTACCAAGGTTTTTCTTAAGGAAGCCGTACTCTACTCCGTCATGTCCAGGGGCTGTATTTGTTTTCAGGGCTTTCACAACACATGTCACCTCTTCAATCGTGAATGGATTCAAATTCAATTCCTTCTGTGGTGATGGAGGGTCAAGGACTTCCGGCCAAGGTTGTGCTTGTAGTGGGTACTGCAGGCATTTCTCCATTTTTGCGTGAAAATATGCCGTTAGCCTGTCTGGGTCAATGGGGCGGACTGCACGTGGGGCAATCGTGCTGTCGTTGTTGATGATCTGGATTGCACGCTTTTGTTGCTCCTCCCACAGCTGAGTGAGCTCATGTCGCTGTGTCCTGCACGGCTCATGGCAAGGCGTGCCGCACCTGCGTGCTTGTTGTTTAGGGAGTGTTGGCATGATAGAGCGGTCGATACAACACAAAGCTTCCTCTATTTTCTCCAACCATTCCTCCTCATTTGTAACAATCACAGTATCACTGATTTCAATTGGGAACTTGGTCACGCATCTCCACATGTATTCTAGAAACTCTTGTCTGAAATGGATGAATGGTTGACCGTTCGCTTTCTTTCTCTGAAATACGTCTCCCCTGTAGAAAACAGCTCTGATCCTACAGTAGACACGTTGCCACAATCTAAAATCGTCGTGCACATAAGACACTCTGATCCGATCGTGCTTTGTGCGAATAGACATTCGAAATGAGAGTTCCATCTTCTCGAATTCATTCTACTTCTCATCTCGTAGTACATTTTCAAATTCTCGCCAAGTTTTTTCATCGAGAAAGTTAGTATTGCAAATCGGGTACTCACAGTTTTGCAATGGCGGTGATGTTGTACTCACTCCTTCTGTCACACGTCGAATCTTTCCACTTTGTAGTGCTCTCCTGAGGAGTACCTTCAGTTCAAGTAGGTACCTACTGTGGTTTCTCGGGTTCTGCCGGACATTCACTGTGTTTTCCGGGCCAGTTACCATGGATGAACCGCACAAAATAGCGAAAAACCCGTAGAGCGTAAACACGACGCCCGCTCTGGTCGCCATCTTGACGCATACATACATACATACATACATACATACATACATACATACATACATACATACATACATACATACATACATACATACATACACACATACACACATACATATATACATACATACATACATACATACATACATACATACATACATACATACATACATACATACATACATACATACATACATACATACATACATGTACACATATGCACACACACAATCACGCACAATAGACTTTTGTTCACATTTGCTCTAATCTCTACATGAAGAAAAGGGTGCATTTTGTAAATGTATTTCAAATATTAACCGTGAATGATTTCAGCCTGGATGCACAAATGAGACAGCTTAGTTATGCTGAAGTACAACACACATATTTCAACCAAGTTTAGAAGTGTCTCTCAATGCAAGGGGATTGAGTTCTGTCACTCAAGTTGCTTCATATACTACACAGAGCATATACATAGTTCACACCAGGGAAAATATGTATAATTTATTTTTTTACAGCAGAGAATAATAGCAACAGAGAATGATGTGTGACAAGAATTAAAGCTTTCTTTGTGAAACCGAGTCACTGTTTTTTTAGCTGTGGGCATTTCCAGTGGTGTCGCCATCTGACTCCCAAACAGACATGGCTGTTTTTGGCGGAGGCTCCTGCAAAAAAGGATAAAATTACAGTTAAAAAGAAAAAGGGGAGCTCTGTTTGTGTGTGCGCGCGCGCGTTTGTGTGTGTGTGTGTGTGTATGTGTGTGTGTGTGTGTGTGTGTGTGTGTGTGTGTGTGTGTGTGTGTGTGTGTGTGTGCGTGTGTGAAAAATCAACAGAAATGTAAGACAACGACATAACCATTAATCTCTTCTGATGACGATGATGTGATGTCAACTACTATACCAGTGTTGAGATTCTAATGTTGATTGTCCAGCTGTAGATGTCAAGTAGTACAAGCAGAATGATCAAGCTGAAGTAAATGAAAACTGTGCAACACGTACTTCAATGACATGTCTTAAAAAGTAGTGAACTATTCACTTTCTACTGCAAAATTGAAATGAGAATAATATGTGTACACCCACTCAAACATCTTTACCACAATGCAAACCTGACTGGGAAATAGGTTTCCTTTAACCAGTTTAGGTAAAAAGAATCTCATTGGGGGTTTTGCTTGTATGTTTGTTTGTTTGTCTGTTTATTTTATTTTTTGCTATACAGGGTATTTTTATCATTGGTGTGCATTGCAAGTAGTTTGTACACATGCTGGGGCTGCTGTTTCAGATCAGGCATGATACTTATCATTCTCACCTTGTACTTAGAGCCACCTTTCTGCATGGGGGCATGCTTGAGAAATTCCCCTATTTCTTCCTCAATTTTGGCAATGGTGGAATCAGGATGGATTCTCAAGCATGCCTCTGCAATAGAAATCAATGATGTTGGAAACATTTTTGCGACTTTCATTTCAAATAAAGACATTTTATATACATGCAGAGATTGTCATGTCTGAAAATTTTTGCTCTGAACACACAGAAGATGAAACTTTAGGCACAACAAACTGCAGGGTCAAGTTACTTATACAACGTATACTGTAATGTGCACATGAAGGCTACAAACTTGGCAGAACTGTATGTAGATTCAAAATTTACCTTCAACTACATAGAATGCTGCATGGCACAGTTACGGGGTGTGGTTATGATCATGCCCTTATATCATTAAAGAAAGTCTTCCTATCATTCAAAATCACCAGTTGTTTTCAGCCACTCAGATGCTCTTTGAAAATGATTGGGTGCACATATACATGTACATTTGTGACCAGCCACGACAAAACCAGTGCTAAGTCGCGCGGCCCTCTCTTGCGCTAAGTCTGAGAAAAGGCAGGGAGGGTCAATCTGGGTGATTTTCACTTTTTGATAAAAATAGATTCTACATGGTTCAAACTATCATGCCAGTAAAGGAAACACGTTGAAGAATTATATTTTGATGGTAAAATAAAGACTTTTGTGTTATGTATTGTTTCAAAAGCTCCCTGTAATTATTGTTAATTGCCTCATTTTAGCCGCAATAAACACACTTGCAGAACCCCTTCATGTTATAATACCGTTAGAAAGGCCGCTCTCTCGGCGTTCCCGCTCTGTGGATGGCGAAGAAAAATAAGGTCAGCTATTTTTGGAAACGGAGTTTGAAATACCGTTGCTAAGGTGTTTAATGTCTGAAGAGAGTAAATCTTCTGAGACCGTTTTTTCAAAATGACCGCTGCTTCAGTACCCAACTTGAAATGCCTGTAACTCCTATTCTAATTCACTCACTCTGTTCATTCTTATATCAAAACAAACAGAAATGAATGCAGAATTCAAAAATATTAAAACCCTATTTTGTCCAAAAATCGACTTAGCACTGGTTTTGACGTGGTTGGTCACATATGCATTTTTGGGGTGCTTGCCATTTTCTCTGAAGGAAGGCAAACACCAAAGTTTGATCTCATTTTGCACAAGCTTTCTAACTCAAAATCCTAATAATCTTATTCATGGAGGAAATGCCAACTCTCAGGTTTTTGCTTTTTAATGTCCATTGCTCAGGGGGTGGTCGTGATGATCTCATTGAGCATACACGCATACAGGCCGTCATATGTCGGCATCTCGGAAAGTTTCAGTCTCGTGGTACATTGCAGGCTTTGGAAGGGAAAGCACAGTAAGTGTCAGACATGGAAACTCACTGGCCACCACTGGAGCACAGGACAGACTGACAAAGGACAGCTTGCCCTTCCTGCCCTTGAAGCTGTACGAAGACCACAGCAGGTGCGAGCCCAGGTGCCGCATCATCCGCCGGATGCTGCCCCCCACTGAGTTGCCGCCCAGAGATGCCAGGCAGTCGGTCTGCAGGAGAAGGATTGTGTTTTGGTTGATGTTAGTACTGATCCAGTGATTGACTGGTATTTGAAGGAGTACGCTGTAGTCTTATCAGTGTTTATGGAGTTCTGAGAATGACAATTCAATATCATATCCACATGCAAAATCATGCTATCAATTAGGAGTAGAGCCGCTGGAGTCCAGCTTAGTTATCAAAGCCTCAATTGGCACAGGAAGGAAGTAGTTGCCTTTGATACAATATAATTTGAAATAACTTTAGCAATCACTCAAACACTAGCATACATACACATGACAAAATCTATGCACAATCTTATGCACACACCCATGCACAAATACGTACGTGCACTAACACTTGCTTGTGCATGTCACACACAAGTATGCATGTCATATGCAAGTGTGCATGTCACATACAAGTGTGCATGTCACACACAAGTACGCATGTGTATGTATCTGCATGCTCATACATGCGTGTACACACACACACACACACACACATAGGCACACACATATATACACACATACACACCCAAACACAAACATATACACACACACACACACACACACACACATACACACACACACACACACACACACACACACACACACACACACACACACACACACACCACCCACAGGCCAAACACCATATGATGTACCAGTTGACGTTTGAATGTGTGGTCAGACAGCTTGCAACACAAGTCCTGCAGCTCCTCTTCACTCTCTGCAGGTGCACCCAAGACATCCTCAGCATCCACGTCTCTGGCTCTGCTGCCGTCTACCAGAGTCCTCAGCAGTCCAAGAATCTCAGCCTGAGAGTCCTCAAGACTCTGAAGCCTCATAAGCATTTGTCTCTGGAGGTCTGCAAGAAGGCATATTGTTTCCAACATCTCTGCACTGATGCTGGATAAAAACATGTGCAAGAAAAGTGTTTGGTGGTGCCATGCTTTTTCGATGTGCACTGCATGTACACGTGTGTTAATATTACTTCCAGTAAGCAGTCCACTCTTCACTGGATTTCATAATATACAAACATGCTCTGTATGCTCTACAGTCTTCAGGCCATCAGTAGTAAGTATTTATTCAGAGTCACTGTCTAGATTACAAGCATGTCGTAGTACCAAATGATTTGACAACATTCAGTTCAGGTTAGTTCATAAAGTAGAAAGTTTTGAAAGTTTGTAACTTCTCACCAGGAGTGCAAATCCCGTCTGGTCCTGACTGAACATTGTTGCCTGCTGAAGATGGTGAACTGTAATGTGCAAACAATAATTAATTTTATTTGTATTTTTTCAAAGATACCAGACAAACAAATTATCACAAGTGAACACCAAATGTCACTTTTACACACATGCATCTTTAATCCCCTCGACACCCCGAGAAAATGAACGAATGTTGATTCCGTACGATGTATACATAATTTGTTCTAGTCCATACTGATTTTGACTGAAACAGGCACTTCAGATAGTATGTATTTACTTGATGCTAGACAACCTTGCAGCATCTTGGGCAAGTGATGTCTCATGAGCATCACTGCAAACTGTCGATGGGCCAGATTCATTGGAAGTCATCAGTCCTCCACCTGGAACAGAAATAGACGCTCTGTGTGCATCATGTGTCCAGCTCTTGATGTGGAAGATGTATTTTAAAAAACGTTAAAAAAACTGTTTAGTGCCTTTTACCCTGATAATACTTCAGGGCATTACACTCAGAAAGTGTATGTTGTATTGAAGAAAAAGATATGTAACGGCATGTATTTAGGAATGAGATATCACACCTTACCAATTGAGAAGAGAGAGGGGGGAGGCAAGAAAGAAGAGCGGGAAGGAAAGGAGAGATAGAGATGGAGGAGGGGGGTGGGGACAGAAGAGGGGAGAGAGGGAGGGAAGGAAGAGAGGGAGGGAGGGAGGGAAGGAGAGTGGTAGGGAGGGAGGGAGGGAGTAGCGGGCAAGTGAAAGGGAGAGACAGTCGCGGGAGAGAGGGGGGGGGGGGTAGGGGGGGGGGAAGAGAGGGAGGGAAGGAGAGAGGGAGGGAGGGAGGGAGAGCGGGAAAGGGAAGGAGAGACAGCGAGGGAGAGGGGGGGGGGGAGGGAGGGGGGAAGAGAGGGAGAAGAGGGAGGGAAGGGAGAGAGGAGGGAGAGGCGGGAGAGACGGGAAAGGAAGGGAGAGACCGCGGGGGGAGCGGGGGGGGGGGAAGGGGGGGGGGAAGAGAGGGGGAGAGGAGGGAGGAGAGTAGGGAGGGAGGGAGAGAGAGCGGGAAAGGAAAGGAGAGACAGCGAGGGAGAGAGGAAGAGGAGGATGGAGGGGGAGGAGGAGGAGGAGGAGGAGGAGGAGGAGGGAGGAGGACGGAGGAAGAGGGAGGAGGAGGGGAGGGACGAGGGCGGGAAAGCGGAGGAGGAGCGACGGACACGGGAAAGAGGAAGAGGAGGAGGAGGAGAGGTAGGAGGAGGAGGAGGAGGAGAGAGGAGGAGGAGGAGGAGGAGGAGGAGGAGGAGGACAAGGAGGGAGGAGGAGGAGGACAAGGAGGGAGGACAAGGGAGGAGGGGCAGCGATGGAGGAGGGAGGAGGAGGAGAGGAGGAGGAGGGAGAGAGGGAGAGAGGGAGAGAGGGAGGAGGGGGAGGGGGGAGCGGCGAGGAGGAAAGGAGAGACAAGCGCGGGAGGAGAGGGGGGGGGAGAGTAGAGATGGAGAGAGGAGGAGGAAGAGGGAGGGAGGGATGGAGCGGAAAGGTAATCGGAGAGACGCGAGGGAGGAGGTAGGAGGTAGGAGCGAGGAGGAGGAGGAGAGGCGGGAGGAGGACGGAGATGGAGGCTAGGAGGGCGAGGAAGGAGAGAGGGAGGGAGGGACGGAGGAAGGCGGAGTAGGGAGGGAGTGAGGGAGGCGGGAAAGGTAAAGGAGAGACAGCGAGGGAGGAGGGGGAGAGGAGGGGGAGGAGGTAAGAGAGGGAGAGACGGGGGGAGGGAGTAGGATGGAGCGAGGAAGGAGGAACGGGAGAGACAGCGAGGGAGAGGGGGGGGGAAGGGGGGGGAGGGAATATAGGGAGCGAGTGAGGGAAGGAGCGGAGGGAGGAGGAGGAGAGAGCGGGAAAGAAAGCGAGAGACAGCGAGGAGGACGGGGAGGAGGGAGGGAGGGGGACGGAGATACCGGAGGAGAGGGGGGAAGTGTAGAGAGAGGGAGAGGGAGCGCTGTGAAAGGCACGGGAGAGACAGCGAGGGATAGGGGGGGGGAGGAGAGGGAGGGGAATGAGAGGGAGAGAGGGAGGGAAGGAGAGAGGGATGTACGGAGCGAGGAGCGGAAAGGGAAGGAGAAGCAGCGGGGAGTGAGGGGGAGGAGGAGGGGAGGAGGAGGGGGGAGGGGGAGGAGGCAGAAGAAAGGAGAGAGGGAGGGAAGGAGAGAACGGCGAGGGAGGGAGGGAGGAGCGAGGAACAGGAAGGAGGGACAGCGGAGAGCGTGGGGGGGGGAGGGGGAGGAGAATGAGAGGGGATGAGGCACGAGGCTGACGAGGAGGGAGTAGCGGGAAGGGAAGGAGTACGAGAAGCGAGGCGAGAGGAGGAGGAGGGAGGGGGGGGGGGAAGCGAGGAGAGAGAGAGGGACCGAGGAGGCAGCCAGTGGAGGCGGAGGGATGGAGAGATCGGGAAAGGTAGAGGGGCAGAGCGAGGATGCGAGAGGGGGGGGGGGGGGGAGGGCGGGGGGAAGAGTAGGAGTAGGGAGGCAGGTAGAGAGCCGGAGGAGGAGGAGGGCGAGGCGTGAGGAGTGGAGGAGAGACAGTCGAGGAGGAGGGGGAGGGGGGCAAGAGAGAGCGATAGGGAGGAAGGGGAGAGAGGCGGAGGGAGGGAGGAGCGAGGAAAAGGGAAGGAGAGACAGCGAGGATGAGAGGGGGAGAGAGAGAGAGGACTGGGGAGGAGAGGGAAGAGAAGGGAGGATGGAGGGAGGGAGCTAGAAAGAGGAGACGTAGGGAGAGAGAGAGAGGAGGAAGGAGGGGGGGGGGGTGGAGAGAGGTGGAGGGAAAGGGAGAGAGGGGGAAATATGGGGAGAGATTGAGAGGTAGGGGGTGTGGGTGGAGTGGAGATGGGGAGAAACAGAAAGGCCAACGAGTGTCTAAGTTTCAACAGCACAATAGTGACAAAAAATTCGTCACAATGATAAAGCCTGCACAAGAAGCAAAGATGACATGTTACCATGGTAACACTGTAGGACCTACCTGCTGTAGATATCAGCAGAATGGGTTTCACGTCAGCACAAAGAGAAGATGGCTGCGACTCAGCTTCCTCATCTGTGACAGTACAAAATACAAAAACCAAAACTACTGAAAAATAAAAACCGAGAGTTTAGTCTGAGGCGGAAAAAGCAGAGATTGAAAGACATCATACAATCAGTCCATTGTGCAAGGTCTAACGGTCTACATACAGTATACTTGCCATAAGCAAAGTCTCGAAATGACTGGCTTTCTGCTTATGCCATCTGCTCTCAAAGTTGCCTGGCCCCGTGGCTAAAGTATCTGTTGGTGGTGATATTCTTTTATGGACATTATGATTAGTGTCTGAGAAAGAACGAAAAGTCAATATAATCAAAAACTTACTTTCCTAATTTATTCCAAAATGCGAAAGACCATCAACCATAAACACATGCGCTTCCTTTTACATCAAAATAAGGGTTGTCTATTTTAAAAAGAGAGACAGAAAACATCTTTTAACATGAATCTTTAATTTCAAATCACTTTCTCATCTAAACACTCATCAGCCACTTGCAGCATTAGTTTGTACTGCCAGACCAAGGTAGCGTTCACCAGAGGGTAGCAAAACATATCGGATGCAATCGAAGCGTTCATACTTGCGCTGGCGACGTGCGCTCCCGAAACCCAAAACTTTTCTTGGACTTGAACCCGCCCATGCAAATATTCGTCATTAACACCCATCTTTCAAAGTTTTTTATTGCCATCGATACAAATCATTACTCCCTGGGAAACACTCCTCAGATTCCCTCTCCATGATAAGCAAAGTAGTGGAAACGCTTGGCTTTCTTGATAACTCGTCCCTTCTAAAATTCATCTTACTCCGCCTCTGCAATATCGGTTGTTGAACATGCTCTCTCAAATGCATCTGGACTTGAGTCTGAGCAAGAAAGCTGTATATTTATTGGGATCTCAACTCTGGAGTTTACCCCGTACATTCCTTTCATTGACACCATGCCTTCTATCAGCTTTAATAAACAAAAATATCCCACACTATTGAGACGGCAATACAGTTGTGACTCACCATTTGCAGATATCACTAGGAAGGGTTTCACGTCACCTGGAAAAAGAGGTTATGCCTTCTTGTCAACTCTCTAAGCCGTAAGAGAAAAAACAGATCACGAAAATCATCTTAAAGAAGAAAGCTAAAAATTAAGAACTCCAAAAATGTAATCAGAGACGCAGTGTCATTAGATGGGAAAGAGCCTTCTGATCACATGGTCACAGTAGGTTACAGCACAACACCTGAAGTTCCATACTTAACCCTCAGTGAAGTCCTGGCAGTGCCTGGGCTTCTTGCTCGAAGGAGGATTTCCTTGTGAGTCACCAGACTCCATGCCCACGTCGCTGCAGCTTGAAAAAACTTTCCGAAGTCTCTTTGCCTGCGTCTAAGTGATTAACAAAGAGTCATTAGATTGACTTGAAAAGTTGAATACAAGATCGTCAAAACATGTCGACAGTCCCAATATTGTACCCACATTCATTGATACCAAAGATTATAGGTTACACAAAGATAGCTCATGCCGAGCTTTTGCTATATAGAGTTACAAGACGCTCGGAACGCAGCGCCCCAAGCGGCCAGGACTATGGGGAAGTAATCACACTGCTTAGATACATGTAAAAAGTGCTTGTTTGTCGACGCGTTTCTGATGCATTCCGATCATGTTTGTGAATACATTTACGGTGTAATGTGTAATAAAATGATTTGCTGCAATAATGGGGGTGTTTTGGCTTTGTTTTTTTGTAGCAGGCGTTGTGAAATCGAAATATTTGGTTCATCTAAATTGATGCTTCTGCGCATGCGCGTGAGCCTATAGTCCGTTTAAACATGGCTCTGTCAGTGGACGCTACTGACTTCGCACGCCCGGGGAGTTATGCCAAGGATCCGGCCGCGTTAAAGCATGCAAAAATATTAATTAGTTTAAAAACTAATCGAAAATAGTCATATTAGACTGTTTTAACGTATACTTTCTGCACAAAACCCACAGAAGATAAGTAAACAAACCTCACCGGTCGTATGTACCTAGATGGCTAGCAGACGAATAATCTTTGTCTCCACTGACAGAGCAATGTTGAAACGGACTATAGGCTCACATTTCGATGAACCAAATATTTCGATTTCACAATGCCTGCTACAAAAAAACAAAGCCAAAACACCCCCATTATTGCAGCAAATCATTTTATTACACATTACACCGTAAATGTATTCACAAACATGATCGGAATGCATCAGAAACGCGTCGACAAACAAGCACTTTTTACATGTATCTAAGCAGTGTGATTACTTCCCCATAATCCTGGCCGCTTGGGGCGCTGCGTTCCGAGCGTCTTGTAACTCTATATAGCAAAAGCTCGGCATGAGCTATCTTTGTGTAACCTATAATCTTTGGTATCAATGAATGTGGGTACAATATTGGGACTGTCGACATGTTTTGACGATCTTGTATTCAACTTTTCAAGTCAATCTAATGACTCTTTGTTAATCACTTAGACGCAGGCAAAGAGACTTCGGAAAGTTTTTTCAAGCTGCAGCGACGTGGGCATGGAGTCTGGTGACTCACAAGGAAATCCTCCTTCGAGCAAGAAGCCCAGGCACTGCCAGGACTTCACTGAGGGTTAAGTATGGAACTTCAGGTGTTGTGCTGTAACCTACTGTGACCATGTGATCAGAAGGCTCTTTCCCATCTAATGACACTGCGTCTCTGATTACATTTTTGGAGTTCTTAATTTTTAGCTTTCTTCTTTAAGATGATTTTCGTGATCTGTTTTTTCTCTTACGGCTTAGAGAGTTGACAAGAAGGCATAACCTCTTTTTCCAGGTGACGTGAAACCCTTCCTAGTGATATCTGCAAATGGTGAGTCACAACTGTATTGCCGTCTCAATAGTGTGGGATATTTTTGTTTATTAAAGCTGATAGAAGGCATGGTGTCAATGAAAGGAATGTACGGGGTAAACTCCAGAGTTGAGATCCCAATAAATATACAGCTTTCTTGCTCAGACTCAAGTCCAGATGCATTTGAGAGAGCATGTTCAACAACCGATATTGCAGAGGCGGAGTAAGATGAATTTTAGAAGGGACGAGTTATCAAGAAAGCCAAGCGTTTCCACTACTTTGCTTATCATGGAGAGGGAATCTGAGGAGTGTTTCCCAGGGAGTAATGATTTGTATCGATGGCAATAAAAAACTTTGAAAGATGGGTGTTAATGACGAATATTTGCATGGGCGGGTTCAAGTCCAAGAAAGTTTTGGGTTTCGGGAGCGCACGTCGCCAGCGCAAGTATGAACGCTTCGATTGCATCCGATATGTTTTGCTACCCTCTGGTGAACGCTACCTTGGTCTGGCAGTACAAACTAATGCTGCAAGTGGCTGATGAGTGTTTAGATGAGAAAGTGATTTGAAATTAAAGATTCATGTTAAAAGATGTTTTCTGTCTCTCTTTTTAAAATAGACAACCCTTATTTTGATGTAAAAGGAAGCGCATGTGTTTATGGTTGATGGTCTTTCGCATTTTGGAATAAATTAGGAAAGTAAGTTTTTGATTATATTGACTTTTCGTTCTTTCTCAGACACTAATCATAATGTCCATAAAAGAATATCACCACCAACAGATACTTTAGCCACGGGGCCAGGCAACTTTGAGAGCAGATGGCATAAGCAGAAAGCCAGTCATTTCGAGACTTTGCTTATGGCAAGTATACTGTATGTAGACCGTTAGACCTTGCACAATGGACTGATTGTATGATGTCTTTCAATCTCTGCTTTTTCCGCCTCAGACTAAACTCTCGGTTTTTATTTTTCAGTAGTTTTGGTTTTTGTATTTTGTACTGTCACAGATGAGGAAGCTGAGTCGCAGCCATCTTCTCTTTGTGCTGACGTGAAACCCATTCTGCTGATATCTACAGCAGGTAGGTCCTACAGTGTTACCATGGTAACATGTCATCTTTGCTTCTTGTGCAGGCTTTATCATTGTGACGAAATTTTGTTACTATTGCTGACATTAGACTCGTTTGCTTTCTGTTTCCCCCTCTCCCTCCCCCCCCCCCCCTCTCTCTCTCTCTCCCCATATTTCCCCCTCTCTCCCTTTCCCTCCACCTCTCTCCACCCCCCCCCTCCTTCCTCCCTCTCTCTCTCTCCCTACGTCCCTCTTTCTAGCTCCCTCCCTCCCTCTCTCCCTTTCTTTCCCTCTCCACCCCACCTCTCCCTCTTTCCCCCTCTCCCTCGCTGTCTCTCCTTCCCTTTCCCGCTCTCCCTCCCTCCCTCTCTCCTTTCCTCCCTCTCTCCCTCTCTTCCCCCCCCCCCCTCTCCCTCGCTGTCTCTCCTTCCCTTGTTCACGCTCTGGGGGGGGGAAAAAAAATCCCTCCCTCCCTCCGCTCTCTCCTTCCACCCTACTCCTCTCTTCGGCCCCCGGGACCCTCCCGCCCCCCCCCCCCTCTCGCATCGCCGTCTGTGCGCATTTACCTTTCCCGCTCTACCCTCCCTCCCTAATCCACTCTCCTCCTTCCCTCTCTCTCGGGGGAAATACCCTCTCTTCCCCCCCCCCCTTCCCCCCCCTCTCTCCCTCGCTGTCTTGTACTCCTTCCCTTTCCCGCTCTCCCTGGCGCATTCTCGGGTCCCTCTCTCCCCTCTCTTCCCCCCCACCCCTCCCCCCCCCACGCTCCCCTGCGCTGTCCCTCTCTTTCCTTTTCCCGCTCTCCCTCCCTCCCTCCCTTCATCTCCTTCCCTCCCTCTGCTCACCCTCTCTTTCCGCGGGCCCCCCCCCTCCCCCCTCCCCTTCCTCTCCTCCCCCCCCCCCCCTCCCCGTCTGTCTCTCCTGTTCCCTTTCCCCGCTCCTCGCTCCTCGACCCACCCTCCCTCTCTCCTTCCCTCCCTGCTCTGATTGCAGCTCTCTTCCCCCCCCCACCCCTCCCCGCCCCCCCCTCTCCCTCGCTGTCTCTTCCTTTCCTTTCCGCGCTCCCTCACCCTTGTCTCCTTCCCTCCCTCTTCCGTACTCTCCCCCCCCCCTCCCCCCCCCCCTCCCTCGCATGTCTCTCCTTTCCTTTCCCGCTCTCTCCTCTCCTCCCTCTCCCTCCCTCCCTCTCTCCTCTTCCTCCCCCCCCCTCCCCCCCCCTCTCCCTCGCTGTCTCTCCCTTTCCCTTTCCCGCTCCTCCTCCTCCTCCGTCCCTCCCTCTCCCCCTTACCCCTCCCCCCCCTCCTCCCCCCTCTCCCTCGCTGTCCTCCTTTCCTTCCCGCCTCCCTCCCTCCCTCCCTCTCTCCTTCCCCTCCCTCCCCTCCCTCTCTCCCCCTCCTCTCCCCTCTCTTCCCTCCCTCCCCTCCCCCCCCCTCTCCTACCTCCTCCCTCTCCCTCCTGTCTCTCCTTCCCTTTCCCGCCTCCTCCCTCCCTTCCCCTCCCCTCCCTCTCTCCCTCTCCTCCCCACCCTCCTCTCCCTCGCTGTCTCTCCTTTCCCTTCCCGCCTCTCCGCTCCCTCCCTCTCCCTTCTCCCTCCTCCCTCTCCCCCCCCTCCCTCCCACCCCCCTTCCCCTCGCTTCTCCCTCTCCCTTTCCCTCCTCCCTCCCTCCCTCCTTCTCTCCTTCCCTCCCCTCTCCCCTCCTCTTCCCCTCCCCCCTCCCCCCCCCCTCTCCCTCCCTCCTTGCCCCTTCCCTTTCCCGCTCTCCCTCCCTCCCTCCCTCTCTCCTTCCCTCCCTCTCTCCCTCTCTTCCCCCCCCCCTCCCCCCCCCCCTCTCTCCCTCGCTGTCTCCTCCTCCCTTTCCGCCTCCCTCCCTCCCTCCCTTCTCTCCTTCCCTCCCTCCTCCTCTCTTCCCCCCCTCCCTCCCCCCCCCCCCTCCCTCGCTGTCTCTCCTTTCCTTTCCCGCTCTCTCTCCTCTCCCTCCCTCTCTCCTTCCCTCCCTCTCTCCCTCTCTTCCCCCCCCCCCCTCCCCCCCCCTCTCCACCCCTCCCTCTCCCTCGCTGTCTCTCCTTCCCTTTCCCGCTCTCCCTCCCTCCCTCCCTCTCCTTCCCTCCCTCTCTCCCTCTCTTCCCCCCCCCCCCTCCCCCCCCCCTCTCCCTCGCTGTCTCTCCTTTCCTTTCCCGCTCTCCCTCCCTCCCTCCCTCTCCCTTCCCTCCCTCCCTCACCTCTCTCCTTTCCTCCCTCTCTCACCCTCTCTTCCCCCCCCCCCTCTCCATCTCTATCTCTCCTTTCCTTTCCCGCTCTTCTTTCTTGCCTCCCCCCCTCTCTCTCTCATTGGTAAGGTGTGATATCTCATTCCTAAATACATGCAGTACTACTTTTTCTTCAAAACAACATACACTTTCTGAGTGTAATGCCCTGAAGTATTATCAGGGTAAAAGGCACAAAACAGTTTTTTTTAACGTTTTTTAAAATACATCTTCCACATCAAGAGCTGGACACATGATGCACACAGAGCGTCTATTTCTGTTCCAGGTGGAGGACTGATGACTTCCAATGAATCTGGCCCATCGACAGTTTGCAGTGATGCTCATGAGACATCACTTGCCCAAGATGCTGCAAGGTTGTCTAGCATCAAGTAAATACATACTATCTGAAGTGCCTGTTTCAGTCAAAATCAGTATGGACTAGAACAAATTATGTATACATCGTACGGAATCAACATTCGTTCATTTTCTCGGGGTGTCGAGGGGATTAAAGATGCATGTGTGTAAAAGTGACATTTGGTGTTCACTTGTGATAATTTGTTTGTCTGGTATCTTTGAAAAAATACAAATAAAATTAATTATTGTTTGCACATTACAGTTCACCATCTTCAGCAGGCAACAATGTTCAGTCAGGACCAGACGGGATTTGCACTCCTGGTGAGAAGTTACAAACTTTCAAAACTTTCTACTTTATGAACTAACCTGAACTGAATGTTGTCAAATCATTTGGTACTACGACATGCTTGTAATCTAGACAGTGACTCTGAATAAATACTTACTACTGATGGCCTGAAGACTGTAGAGCATACAGAGCATGTTTGTATATTATGAAATCCAGTGAAGAGTGGACTGCTTACTGGAAGTAATATTAACACACGTGTACATGCAGTGCACATCGAAAAAGCATGGCACCACCAAACACTTTTCTTGCACATGTTTTTATCCAGCATCAGTGCAGAGATGTTGGAAACAATATGCCTTCTTGCAGACCTCCAGAGACAAATGCTTATGAGGCTTCAGAGTCTTGAGGACTCTCAGGCTGAGATTCTTGGACTGCTGAGGACTCTGGTAGACGGCAGCAGAGCCAGAGACGTGGATGCTGAGGATGTCTTGGGTGCACCTGCAGAGAGTGAAGAGGAGCTGCAGGACTTGTGTTGCAAGCTGTCTGACCACACATTCAAACGTCAACTGGTACATCATATGGTGTTTGGCCTGTGGGTGGTGTGTGTGTGTGTGTGTGTGTGTGTGTGTGTGTGTGTGTGTGTGTGTGTGTGTGTATGTGTGTGTGTGTGTGTGTGTGTGTATATGTTTGTGTTTGGGTGTGTATGTGTGTATATATGTGTGTGCCTATGTGTGTGTGTGTGTGTGTGTGTACACGCATGTATGAGCATGCAGATACATACACATGCGTACTTGTGTGTGACATGCACACTTGTATGTGACATGCACACTTGCATATGACATGCATACTTGTGTGTGACATGCACAAGCAAGTGTTAGTGCACGTACGTATTTGTGCATGGGTGTGTGCATAAGATTGTGCATAGATTTTGTCATGTGTATGTATGCTAGTGTTTGAGTGATTGCTAAAGTTATTTCAAATTATATTGTATCAAAGGCAACTACTTCCTTCCTGTGCCAATTGAGGCTTTGATAACTAAGCTGGACTCCAGCGGCTCTACTCCTAATTGATAGCATGATTTTGCATGTGGATATGATATTGAATTGTCATTCTCAGAACTCCATAAACACTGATAAGACTACAGCGTACTCCTTCAAATACCAGTCAATCACTGGATCAGTACTAACATCAACCAAAACACAATCCTTCTCCTGCAGACCGACTGCCTGGCATCTCTGGGCGGCAACTCAGTGGGGGGCAGCATCCGGCGGATGATGCGGCACCTGGGCTCGCACCTGCTGTGGTCTTCGTACAGCTTCAAGGGCAGGAAGGGCAAGCTGTCCTTTGTCAGTCTGTCCTGTGCTCCAGTGGTGGCCAGTGAGTTTCCATGTCTGACACTTACTGTGCTTTCCCTTCCAAAGCCTGCAATGTACCACGAGACTGAAACTTTCCGAGATGCCGACATATGACGGCCTGTATGCGTGTATGCTCAATGAGATCATCACGACCACCCCCTGAGCAATGGACATTAAAAAGCAAAAACCTGAGAGTTGGCATTTCCTCCATGAATAAGATTATTAGGATTTTGAGTTAGAAAGCTTGTGCAAAATGAGATCAAACTTTGGTGTTTGCCTTCCTTCAGAGAAAATGGCAAGCACCCCAAAAATGCATATGTGACCAACCACGTCAAAACCAGTGCTAAGTCGATTTTTGGACAAAATAGGGTTTTAATATTTTTGAATTCTGCATTCATTTCTGTTTGTTTTGATATAAGAATGAACAGAGTGAGTGAATTAGAATAGGAGTTACAGGCATTTCAAGTTGGGTACTGAAGCAGCGGTCATTTTGAAAAAACGGTCTCAGAAGATTTACTCTCTTCAGACATTAAACACCTTAGCAACGGTATTTCAAACTCCGTTTCCAAAAATAGCTGACCTTATTTTTCTTCGCCATCCACAGAGCGGGAACGCCGAGAGAGCGGCCTTTCTAACGGTATTATAACATGAAGGGGTTCTGCAAGTGTGTTTATTGCGGCTAAAATGAGGCAATTAACAATAATTACAGGGAGCTTTTGAAACAATACATAACACAAAAGTCTTTATTTTACCATCAAAATATAATTCTTCAACGTGTTTCCTTTACTGGCATGATAGTTTGAACCATGTAGAATCTATTTTTATCAAAAAGTGAAAATCACCCAGATTGACCCTCCCTGCCTTTTCTCAGACTTAGCGCAAGAGAGGGCCGCGCGACTTAGCACTGGTTTTGTCGTGGCTGGTCACAAATGTACATGTATATGTGCACCCAATCATTTTCAAAGAGCATCTGAGTGGCTGAAAACAACTGGTGATTTTGAATGATAGGAAGACTTTCTTTAATGATATAAGGGCATGATCATAACCACACCCCGTAACTGTGCCATGCAGCATTCTATGTAGTTGAAGGTAAATTTTGAATCTACATACAGTTCTGCCAAGTTTGTAGCCTTCATGTGCACATTACAGTATACGTTGTATAAGTAACTTGACCCTGCAGTTTGTTGTGCCTAAAGTTTCATCTTCTGTGTGTTCAGAGCAAAAATTTTCAGACATGACAATCTCTGCATGTATATAAAATGTCTTTATTTGAAATGAAAGTCGCAAAAATGTTTCCAACATCATTGATTTCTATTGCAGAGGCATGCTTGAGAATCCATCCTGATTCCACCATTGCCAAAATTGAGGAAGAAATAGGGGAATTTCTCAAGCATGCCCCCATGCAGAAAGGTGGCTCTAAGTACAAGGTGAGAATGATAAGTATCATGCCTGATCTGAAACAGCAGCCCCAGCATGTGTACAAACTACTTGCAATGCACACCAATGATAAAAATACCCTGTATAGCAAAAAATAAAATAAACAGACAAACAAACAAACATACAAGCAAAACCCCCAATGAGATTCTTTTTACCTAAACTGGTTAAAGGAAACCTATTTCCCAGTCAGGTTTGCATTGTGGTAAAGATGTTTGAGTGGGTGTACACATATTATTCTCATTTCAATTTTGCAGTAGAAAGTGAATAGTTCACTACTTTTTAAGACATGTCATTGAAGTACGTGTTGCACAGTTTTCATTTACTTCAGCTTGATCATTCTGCTTGTACTACTTGACATCTACAGCTGGACAATCAACATTAGAATCTCAACACTGGTATAGTAGTTGACATCACATCATCGTCATCAGAAGAGATTAATGGTTATGTCGTTGTCTTACATTTCTGTTGATTTTTCACACACGCACACACACACACACACACACACACACACACACACACACACACACACACACACACACACATACACACACACACACACACAAACGCGCGCGCGCACACACAAACAGAGCTCCCCTTTTTCTTTTTAACTGTAATTTTATCCTTTTTTGCAGGAGCCTCCGCCAAAAACAGCCATGTCTGTTTGGGAGTCAGATGGCGACACCACTGGAAATGCCCACAGCTAAAAAAACAGTGACTCGGTTTCACAAAGAAAGCTTTAATTCTTGTCACACATCATTCTCTGTTGCTATTATTCTCTGCTGTAAAAAAATAAATTATACATATTTTCCCTGGTGTGAACTATGTATATGCTCTGTGTAGTATATGAAGCAACTTGAGTGACAGAACTCAATCCCCTTGCATTGAGAGACACTTCTAAACTTGGTTGAAATATGTGTGTTGTACTTCAGCATAACTAAGCTGTCTCATTTGTGCATCCAGGCTGAAATCATTCACGGTTAATATTTGAAATACATTTACAAAATGCACCCTTTTCTTCATGTAGAGATTAGAGCAAATGTGAACAAAAGTCTATTGTGCGTGATTGTGTGTGTGCATATGTGTACATGTATGTATGTATGTATGTATGTATGTATGTATGTATGTATGTATGTATGTATGTATGTATGTATGTATGTATGTATGTATGTATGTATGTATGTATGTATGTATGTATGTGTGTATGTATGTATGTATGTATGTATGTATGTATGTATGTATGTATGTATGTATGTATGTATGTA
Organism: Theodoxus fluviatilis; assembly: GCA_034096865.1. NCBI lineage: Eukaryota > Metazoa > Mollusca > Gastropoda > Cycloneritida > Neritidae > Theodoxus > Theodoxus fluviatilis. The sequence goes on along the minus strand of JAWQFJ010020096.1, from coordinate 2,321 downwards.
TGTATGTATGTATGTATGCGTCAAGATGGCGACCAGAGCGGGCGTCGTGTTTACGCTCTACGGGTTTTTCGCTATTTTGTGCGGTTCATCCATGGTAACTGGCCCGGAAAACACAGTGAATGTCCGGCAGAACCCGAGAAACCACAGTAGGTACCTACTTGAACTGAAGGTACTCCTCAGGAGAGCACTACAAAGTGGAAAGATTCGACGTGTGACAGAAGGAGTGAGTACAACATCACCGCCATTGCAAAACTGTGAGTACCCGATTTGCAATACTAACTTTCTCGATGAAAAAACTTGGCGAGAATTTGAAAATGTACTACGAGATGAGAAGTAGAATGAATTCGAGAAGATGGAACTCTCATTTCGAATGTCTATTCGCACAAAGCACGATCGGATCAGAGTGTCTTATGTGCACGACGATTTTAGATTGTGGCAACGTGTCTACTGTAGGATCAGAGCTGTTTTCTACAGGGGAGACGTATTTCAGAGAAAGAAAGCGAACGGTCAACCATTCATCCATTTCAGACAAGAGTTTCTAGAATACATGTGGAGATGCGTGACCAAGTTCCCAATTGAAATCAGTGATACTGTGATTGTTACAAATGAGGAGGAATGGTTGGAGAAAATAGAGGAAGCTTTGTGTTGTATCGACCGCTCTATCATGCCAACACTCCCTAAACAACAAGCACGCAGGTGCGGCACGCCTTGCCATGAGCCGTGCAGGACACAGCGACATGAGCTCACTCAGCTGTGGGAGGAGCAACAAAAGCGTGCAATCCAGATCATCAACAACGACAGCACGATTGCCCCACGTGCAGTCCGCCCCATTGACCCAGACAGGCTAACGGCATATTTTCACGCAAAAATGGAGAAATGCCTGCAGTACCCACTACAAGCACAACCTTGGCCGGAAGTCCTTGACCCTCCATCACCACAGAAGGAATTGAATTTGAATCCATTCACGATTGAAGAGGTGACATGTGTTGTGAAAGCCCTGAAAACAAATACAGCCCCTGGACATGACGGAGTAGAGTACGGCTTCCTTAAGAAAAACCTTGGTAGACTCATCAAAGTCATCACCGCCATAATCAACATTTGCTGGAGGAATAAACGAATCCCAACAGATTGGAAGCACGCCACTGTTACGCTGCTACCAAAGAATGAAAACAGCTCGGAAGACCCTAGTGAGTGGCGACCAATTTCACTCCTCACATCCATGTACAAGATAGGCCTATACATGCGGCTGGTCCAAGGCAGAATGCTCCCCTGGATAGTGGCGACAGGAAGACTCTCACAGAAGCAGAAAGGATCCCTCCCAAGGAATGGTTTGCAGGAACACGTCTTCTGCCTGAAGTCAGCTATAGACAACTTCAAGCATGTCTCCTCCAAATTCTTCACAGCCTTTGTCGACATCAAGGATGCTTATGGAAGTGTCGACCACAGAGTGATGCTGGAAGCGACGAGAAGAGCAAAATACCCTGAGCATATAGTTGACATCACGGAGGATATCTACACGTACCGAATCAACGTTTCAGGTGCAGACGAAAGGATCGCTTACCCCCAAGATCACAAGATCAAGAGGCATAGTCCAAGGCTGACCGTGGTCAGCGATCGCCTTTATTCAAGCCTTGGATCCGTGGATTAGGTGACTGGAGCAACCGTTTACCCCTTTGTCACAGCCCATCCCATGTTAAGCGTACATGGACGATGTGTGCATGAGTGCCGAACAAGAGACTAACATTAAAGCGATGCTACAGAAAACCGAGCAGTTCCTGAACTACACAGGCATGGACGTGAAACACGCGAAGTGCGCCCTGTTACACGCTCAGCGCACAGGAAACAACTGGTCGAAGAAAGACAGCACGCAGAGAACAAGTCTGAAGCTCCAAGGTGGAGAAATACCCAAGTTTGTTAAATCTCAAAGCTACCGGTATCTGGGATTCCAGATAGACCTCGACAACACGGCGGCCATACGACAAATTGACGAGATCAAGGAGGGCTTCCGACAGACGATGGAGAAAATAGACCGGTCTCCACTACTCATAAACTAGAAAATAGATGCAGTGAACATCATATGGCATCATCAAAACTGAACTTTTACTTTGAGAACCTTCATTTCAGCGAAAAAATATCAAAAGAGCTAGAAAACATGATAGTCGACTTCGGCAGAGTCGCCATGAAGCTGAATGACTCGTCAACCAGCGCTAAGTTCTTCACGCCAAGAAGAGAAGGAGGACTAGGAATGATAAGACCAAGCACAATGTACCATGCATGCCAAACGGGTATTATTCTTACTTTCATGCCTCAACAACGACGAC
>JAWQFJ010020095.1:0-11605 GCA_034096865.1 Theodoxus fluviatilis | reverse complement strand
CATCAATTCCGGCCCATCAATTCCGGCCCCATCAATTCCGGCCCCATCAATTCCGGCCCCATCAATTCCGGCCCCATCAATTCCGGCCCCATCAATTCCGGCCCCATCAATTCCGGCCCCATCAATTCCGGCCCCATCAATTCCGGCCCCATCAATTCCGGCCCCATCAATTCCGGCCCCATCAATTCCGGACCCATCAATTCCGGCCCCATCAATTCCGGCCCCATCAATTCCGGCCCATCAATTCCGGCCCCATCAATTCCGGCCCCATCAATTCCGGCCCCATCAATTCCGGCCCCATCAATTCCGGCCCCATCAATTCCGGCCCCATCAATTCCGGCCCATCAATTCCGGCCCCATCAATTCCGGCCCATCAATTCCGGTCCCATCAATTCCGGCCCCATCAATTCCGGCCCATCAATTCCGGCCCATCAATTCCGGCCCATCAATTCCGGCCCCATCAATTCCGGCCCCATCAATTCCGGCCCCATCAATTCCGGCCCATCAATTCCGGCCCATCAATTCCGGCCCCATCAATTCCGGTCCCATCAATTCCGGCCCATCAATTCCGGCCCCATCAATTCCGGCCCATCAATTCCGGCCCCATCAATTCCGGCCCCATCAATTCCGGCCCCATCAATTCCGGCCCCATCAATTCCGGCCCCATCAATTCCGGCCCCATCAATTCCGGCCCATCAATTCCGGCCCATCAATTCCGGCCCATCAATTCCGGCCCATCAATTCCGGCCCCATCAATTCCGGCCCCATCAATTCCGGCCCCATCAATTCCGGCCCCATCAATTCCGGCCCCATCAATTCCGGCCCATCAATTCCGGCCCATCAATTCCGGCCCCATCAATTCCGGCCCATCAATTCCGGCCCATCAATTCCGGCCCATCAATTCCGGCCCATCAATTCCGGCCCCATCAATTCCGGCCCCATCAATTCCGGCCCCATCAATTCCGGCCCCATCAATTCCGGCCCCATCAATTCCGGCCCCATCAATTCCGGCCCCATCAATTCCGGCCCATCAATTCCGGGCCCATCAATTCCGGTCCCATCAATTCCGGTCCCATCAATTCCGGTCCCATCAATTCCGGTCCCATCAATTCCGGCCCATCAATTCCGGCCCCATCAATTCCGGCCCCATCAATTCCGGCCCCATCAATTCCGGCCCCATCAATTCCGGCCCCATCAATTCCGGCCCCATCAATTCCGGCCCCATCAATTCCGGCCCCATCAATTCCGGCCCCATCAATTCCGGCCCCATCAATTCCGGCCCCATCAATTCCGGCCCCATCAATTCCGGCCCCATATATTCCGGTCCCATCAATTCCGGCCCCATCAATTCCGGCTCCAGCAATTCCGGTCCCAGCAATTCCGGCCCCATCAATTCCGGCAGCATCAATTCCGGCCCCATCAATTCCGGCCCCATCAATTCCGGCCCCATCAATTCCGGCCCCATCAATTCCGGCCCCATCAATTCCTGCCAAATCAATTCCGGCCCCATCAATTCCGGCCCCATCAATTCCGGCCCCATCATTTCCGGTTCCATCAATTCCGGCCCCATCAATTCCGGCCCCAGCAATTCCGGTCCCAGCAATTCCGGCCCCATCAATTCCGGCCCCATCAATTCCGGCCCCATCAATTCCGGCCCCATCAATTCCGGCCCCATCAATTCCGGCCCCATCAATTCCGGCCCCATCAATTCCGGCCCCATCAATTCCGGCCCCATCAATTCCGGTCCCATCAATTCCGGTCCCATCAATTCCGGTCCCATCAATTCCGGCCCATCAATTCCGGCCCCATCAATTCCGGCCCCATCAATTCCGGCCCCATCAATTCCGGCCCCATCAATTCCGGCCCCATCAATTCCGGCCCCATCAATTCCGGAACCATCAATTCCGGCCCCATCAATTCCGGAACCATCAATTCCGGCCCCATCAATTCCGGCCCCATCAATTCCGGCCCCATCAATTCCGGCCCCATCAATTCCGGCCCCATCAATTCCGGACCATCAATTCCGGCCCCATCAATTCCGGCCCCATCAATTCCGGCCCCATCAATTCCGCCCCATCAATTCCGGCCCCATCAAATTCCGGCCCCATCAATTCCGGCCCCATCAATTCCGGTCCCATCAATTCCGGTCCCATCAATTCCGGTCCCATCAATTCCGGTCCCATCAATTCCGGCCCCATCAATTCCGGCCCCATCAATTCCGGCCCATCAATTCCGGCCCCATCAATTCCGGCCCCATCAATTCCGGCCCATCAATTCCGGTCCCATCAATTCCGGTCCCATCAATTCCGGTCCCATCAATTCCGGCCCCATCAATTCCGGCCCCATCAATTCCGGCCCCATCAATTCCGGCCCAATCAATTCCGGCCCCATCAATTCCGGCCCCATCAATTCCGGCCCATCAATTCCGGCCCCATCAATTCCGGCCCCATCAATTCCGGCCCATCAATTCCGGCCCCATCAATTCCGGCCCATCAATTCCGGCCCCATCAATTCCGGCCCCATCAATTCCGGCCCCATCAATTCCGGCCCCATCAATTCCGGCCCATTAATTCCGGCCCCATCAATTCCGGCCCATCAATTCCGGCCCCATCAATTCCGGCCCCATCAATTCCGGCCCCATCAATTCCGGACCCATCAATTCCGGCCCCATCAATTCCGGCCCATCAATTCCGGTCCCATCAATTCCGGCCCCATCAATTCCGGCCCCATCAATTCCGGCCCCATCAATTCCGGCCCCATCAATTCCGGAACCATCAATTCCGGCCCCATCAATTCCGGCCCCATCAATTCCGGCCCCATCAATTCCGGCACCATCAATTCCGGCCCCATCAATTCCGGAACCATCAATTCCGGTCCCATCAATTCCGGCCCCATCAATTCCGGCCCCATCAATTCCGGCCCCATCAATTCCGGCCCCATCAATTCCGGACCATCAATTCCGGCCCCATCAATTCCGGAACCATCAATTCCGGCCCCATCAATTCCGGCCCATCAATTCCGGCCCCATCAATTCCGGCCCCATCAATTCCGGCCCCATCAATTCCGGCCCCATCAATTCCGGTCCCATCAATTCCGGTCCCATCAATTCCGGTCCCATCAATTCCGGTCCCATCATATCCGGTCCCATCAATTCCGGTCCCATCAATTCCGGCCCCATCAATTCCGGCCCCATCAATTCCGGCCCCATCAATTCCGGCCCCATCAATTCCGGCCCCATCACTTCCGGCCCCATCAATTCCGGCCCCATCAATCCGGCCCCATCAATTCCGGCCCCATCAATTCCGGCCCCATCAATTCCGGCCCCATCAATTCCGGCCCCATCAATTCCGGCCCCATCAATTCCGGCCCCATATATTCCGGTCCCATCAATTCCGGCCCCATCAATTCCGGCTCCAGCAATTCCGGTCCCAGCAATTCCGGCCCCATCAATTCCGGCAGCATCAATTCCGGCCCCATCAATTCCGGCCCCATCAATTCCGGCCCCATCAATTCCGGCCCCATCAATTCCGGCCCCATCAATTCCGCCAAATCAATTCCGGCCCCATCAATTCCGGCCCCATCAATTCCGGCCCCATCATTCCGGTCCATCAATTCCGGCCCCATCAATTCCGGCCCCAGCAATTCCGGTCCCATCAATTCCGGCCCCATCAATTCCGGCCCCATCAATTCCGGCCCCATCAATTCCGGCCCCATCAATTCCGGCCCCATCAATTCCGGCCCCATCAATTCCGGCCCCATCAATTCCGGCCCCATCAATTCCGGCCCCATCAATTCCGGTCGCATCAATTCCGGTCCCATCAATTCCGGTCCCATCAATTCCGGTCCCATCAATTCCGGTCCCATCAATTCCGGCCCCATCAATTCCGGCCCCATCAATTCCGGCCCCATCAATTCCGGCCCCATCAATTCCGGCCCCATCAATTCCGGCCCCATCAATTCCGGCCCCATCAATTCCGGCACCATCAATTCCGGCCCCATCAATTCCGGCCCCATCAATTCCGGCCCCATCAATTCCGGCCCCATCAATTCCGGCCCCATCAATTCCGGCCCCATCAATTCCGGCCCATCAATTCCGGCCCCATCAATTCCGGCCCCATCAATTCCGGCCCCATCAATTCCGGCCCCATCAATTCCGGCCCCATCAATTCCGGTCCCATCAATTCCGGGCCCATCAATTCCGGTCCCATCAATTCCGGTCCCATCAATTCCGGTCCCATCAATTCCGGTCCCATCAATTCCGGCCCCATCAATTCCGGCCCCATCAATTCCGGCCCCATCAATTCCGGCCCCATCAATTCCGGCCCCATCAATTCCGGCCCCATCAATTCCGGCCCCATCAATTCCGGCCCCATCAATTCCGGCCCCATCAATTCCGGCCCATCAATTCCGGCCCATCAATTCCGGCCCCATCAATTCCGGCCCCATCAATTCCGGCCCCATCAATTCCGGCCCATCAATTCCGGCCCCATCAATTCCGGCCCCATCAATTCCGGCCCATCAATTCCGGCCCCATCAATTCCGGCCCATCAATTCCGGCCCCATCAATTCCGGCCCCATCAATTCCGGCCCCATCAATTCCGGCCCCATCAATTCCGGCCCCATCAATTCCGGCCCATCAATTCCGGCCCCATCAATTCCGGCCCCATCAATTCCGGCCCCATCAATTCCGGCCCATCAATTCCGGCCCCATCAATTCCGGCCCCATCAATTCCGGTCCCATCAATTCCGGCCCCATCAATTCCGGCCCCATCAATTCCGGCCCCATCAATTCCGGCCCCATCAATTCCGGCCCCATCAATTCCGGCCCCATCAATTCCGGCCCCATCAATTCCGGCCCCATCAATTCCGGCCCATCAATTCCGGCCCCATCAATTCCGGCCCCATCAATTCCGGCCCATCAATTCCGGCCCATCAATTCCGGCCCCATCAATTCCGGCCCATCAATTCCGGCCCATCAATTCCGGCCCCATCAATTCCGGCCCCATCAATTCCGGCCCCATCAATTCCGGCCCCATCAATTCCGGCCCCATCAATTCCGGCCCATCAATTCCGCCCCATCAATTCCGGCCCCATCAATTCCGGCCCCATCAATTCCGGCCCCATCAATTCCGGCCCCATCAATTCCGGCCCCATCAATTCCGGCCCATCAATTCCGGCCCATCAATTCCGGCCCATCAATTCCGGCCCATCAATTCCGGCCCCATCAATTCCGGCCCCATCAATTCCGGCCCCATCAATTCCGGCCCCATCAATTCCGGCCCCATCAATTCCGGCCCCATCAATTCCGGCCCCATCAATTCCGGCCCATCAATTCCGGCCCCATCAATTCCGGCCCCATCAATTCCGGCCCCATCAATTCCGGCCCATCAATTCCGGCCCATCAATTCCGGCCCCATCAATTCCGGCCCCATCAATTCCGGCCCATCAATTCCGGCCCCATCAATTCCGGCCCATCAATTCCGGCCCCATCAATTCCGGCCCCATCAATTCCGGCCCCATCAATTCCGGCCCCATCAATTCCGGCCCCATCAATTCCGGCCCCATCAATTCCGGCCCCATCAATTCCGGCCCATCAATTCCGGCCCATCAATTCCGGCCCCATCAATTCCGGCCCATCAATTCCGGTCCCATCAATTCCGGCCCATCAATTCCGGCCCCATCAATTCCGGCCCCATCAATTCCGGCCCCATCAATTCCGGCCCCATCAATTCCGGCCCCATCAATTCCGGCCCCATCAATTCCGGCCCATCAATTCCGGCCCCATCAATTCCGGCCCCATCAATTCCGGCCCATCAATTCCGGCCCATCAATTCCGGCCCCATCAATTCCGGCCCATCAATTCCGGCCCCATCAATTCCGGCCCCATCAATTCCGGCCCATCAATTCCGGCCCCATCAATTCCGGCCCATCAATTCCGGCCCCATCAATTCCGGCCCCATCAATTCCGGCCCCATCAATTCCGGCCCCATCAATTCCGGCCCCATCAATTCCGGCCCATCAATTCCGGCCCCATCAATTCCGGCCCCATCAATTCCGGCCCCATCAATTCCGGCCCCATCAATTCCGGCCCCATCAATTCCGGCCCATCAATTCCGGCCCATCAATTCCGGCCCATCAATTCCGGCCCATCAATTCCGGCCCCATCAATTCCGGCCCCATCAATTCCGGCCCCATCAATTCCGGCCCATCAATTCCGGCCCATCAATTCCGGCCCCATCAATTCCGGCCCATCAATTCCGGCCCCATCAATTCCGGCCCATCAATTCCGGCCCCATCAATTCCGGCCCCATCAATTCCGGCCCCATCAATTCCGGCCCATCAATTCCGTGCCCATCAATTCCGGCCCCATCAATTCCGGCCCCATCAATTCCGGTCCCATCAATTCCGGCCCCATCAATTCCGGCCCCATCAATTCCGGCCCATCAATTCCGGCCCCATCAATTCCGGCCCCATCAATTCCGGCCCCATCAATTCCGGCCCCATCAATTCCGGCCCCATCAATTCCGGCCCATCAATTCCGGCCCCATCAATTCCGGCCCCATCAATTCCGGCCCATCAATTCCGGCCCCATCAATTCCGGCCCATCAATTCCGGCCCCATCAATTCCGGCCCATCAATTCCGGCCCATCAATTCCGGCCCCATCAATTCCGGCCCCATCAATTCCGGCCCATCAATTCCGGCCCCATCAATTCCGGCCCCATCAATTCCGGCCCCATCAATTCCGGTCCCATCAATTCCGGCCCATCAATTCCGGCCCATCAATTCCGGCCCATCAATTCCGGCCCCATCAATTCCGGCCCCATCAATTCCGGCCCATCAATTCCGGCCCCATCAATTCCGGCCCATCAATTCCGGCCCCATCAATTCCGGCCCCATCAATTCCGGCCCCATCAATTCCGGCCCATCAATTCCGGCCCCATCAATTCCGGCCCCATCAATTCCGGCCCATCAATTCCGGCCCATCAATTCCGGCCCCATCAATTCCGGCCCATCAATTCCGGCCCCATCAATTCCGGCCCCATCAATTCCGGCCCCATCAATTCCGGCCCCATCAATTCCGGCCCCATCAATTCCGGCCCCATCAATTCCGGCCCATCAATTCCGGCCCCATCAATTCCGGCCCCATCAATTCCGGCCCCATCAATTCCGGCCCATCAATTCCGGCCCCATCAATTCCGGCCCCATCAATTCCGGCCCCATCAATTCCGGCCCATCAATTCCGGCCCCATCAATTCCGGCCCCATCAATTCCGGCCCCATCAATTCCGGCCCCATCAATTCCGGCCCATCAATTCCGGCCCCATCAATTCCGGCCCCATCAATTCCGGCCCATCAATTCCGGCCCCATCAATTCCGGCCCCATCAATTCCGGCCCCATCAATTCCGGCCCCATCAATTCCGGCCCCATCAATTCCGGCCCATCAATTCCGGCCCCATCAATTCCGGCCCATCAATTCCGGCCCCATCAATTCCGGCCCATCAATTCCGGCCCATCAATTCCGGCCCCATCAATTCCGGCCCCATCAATTCCGGCCCCATCAATTCCGGCCCCATCAATTCCGGCCCCATCAATTCCGGCCCATCAATTCCGGCCCCATCAATTCCGGCCCATCAATTCCGGCCCATCAATTCCGGCCCCATCAATTCCGGCCCCATCAATTCCGGCCCATCAATTCCGGCCCCATCAATTCCGGCCCCATCAATTCCGGCCCATCAATTCCGGCCCCATCAATTCCGGCCCATCAATTCCGGCCCCATCAATTCCGGCCCATCAATTCCGGCCCATCAATTCCGGCCCCATCAATTCCGGCCCCATCAATTCCGGCCCATCAATTCCGGCCCCATCAATTCCGGCCCCATCAATTCCGGCCCCATCAATTCCGGCCCATCAATTCCGGCCCCATCAATTCCGGCCCCATCAATTCCGGCCCCATCAATTCCGGCCCCATCAATTCCGGCCCATCAATTCCGGCCCATCAATTCCGGTCCCATCAATTCCGGCCCATCAATTCCGGCCCCATCAATTCCGGCCCCATCAATTCCGGCCCCATCAATTCCGGCCCCATCAATTCCGGCCCATCAATTCCGGCCCCATCAATTCCGGCCCCATCAATTCCGGCCCCATCAATTCCGGCCCATCAATTCCGGCCCCATCAATTCCGGCCCCATCAATTCCGGCCCCATCAATTCCGGCCCATCAATTCCGGCCCCATCAATTCCGGCCCCATCAATTCCGGCCCATCAATTCCGGCCCATCAATTCCGGCCCATCAATTCCGGCCCCATCAATTCCGGCCCCATCAATTCCGGCCCCATCAATTCCGGCCCCATCAATTCCGGCCCCATCAATTCCGGCCCCATCAATTCCGGCCCCATCAATTCCGGCCCATCAATTCCGGCCCCATCAATTCCGGCCCCATCAATTCCGGCCCATCAATTCCGGCCCCATCAATTCCGGCCCCATCAATTCCGGCCCCATCAATTCCGGCCCATCAATTCCGGCCCCATCAATTCCGGCCCCATCAATTCCGGCCCATCAATTCCGGCCCCATCAATTCCGGCCCCATCAATTCCGGCCCCATCAATTCCGGCCCATCAATTNCGGCCCCATCAATTCCGGCCCCATCAATTCCGGCCCCATCAATTCCGGCCCATCAATTCCGGCCCCATCAATTCCGGCCCCATCACTTCCGGACCTATCAAGTCCGGCCCCATCAATTCCGGCCCCATCAATTCCGGCCCATCAATTCCGGCCCCATCAATTCCGGCCCCATCAATTCCGGCACCATCAATTCCGGCCCCATCAATTCCGGCCCCATCAATTCCGGCCCATCAATTCCGGCCCCATCAATTCCGGCCCCATCAATTCCGGCCCCATCAATTCCGGCCCATCAATTCCGGCCCATCAATTCCGGCCCCATCAATTCCGGCCCCATCAATTCCGGCCCCATCAATTCCGGCCCCATCAATTCCGGCCCCATCAATTCCGGCCCCATCAATTCCGGCCCATCAATTCCGGTCCCATCAATTCCGGTCCCATCAATTCCGGTCCCATCAATTCCGGCCCATCAATTCCGGCCCCATCAATTCCGGCCCCATCAATTCCGGCCCCATCAATTCCGGCCCCATCAATTCCGGCCCCATCAATTCCGGCCCATCAATTCCGGTCCCATCAATTCCGGTCCCATCAATTCCGGTCCCATCAATTCCGGCCCCATCAATTCCGGCCCCATCAATTCCGGCCCCATCAATTCCGGCCCCATCAATTCCGGCCCCATCAATTCCGGCCCCATCAATTCCGGCCCCATCAATTCCGGCCCCATCAATTCCGGCCCCATCAATTCCGGAACCATCAATTCCGGCCCCATCAATTCCGGAACCATCAATTCCGGCCCCATCAATTCCGGCCCCATCAATTCCGGCCCCATCAATTCCGGCCCCATCAATTCCGGTTCCATCAATTCCGGCCCCATCAATTCCGGAACCATCAATTCCGGCCCCATCAATTCCGGCCCCATCAATTCCGGCCCCATCAATTCCGGAACCATCAATTCCGGCCCCATCAATTCCGGAACCATCAATTCCGGTCCCATCAATTCCGGCCCCATCAATTCCGGCCCCATCAATTCCGGCCCCATCAATTCCGGCCCCATCAATTCCGGAACCATCAATTCCGGCCCCATCAATTCCGGAACCATCAATTCCGGCCCCATCAATTCCGGCCCCATGAATTCCGGCCCCATCAATTCCGGCCCCATCAATTCCGGCCCCATCAATTCCGGCCCCATCAATTCCGGCCCCATCAATTCCGGTCCCATCAATTCCGGTCCCATCAATTCCGGTCCCATCATATCCGGTCCCATCAATTCCGGTCCCATCAATTCCGGCCCATCAATTCCGGCCCCATCAATTCCGGCCCCATCAATTCCGGCCCCATCAATTCCGGCCCCATCACTTCCGGCCCCATCAATTCCGGCCCCATCAATCCCGGCCCCATCAATTCCGGCCCCATCAATTCCGGCCCCATCAATTCCGGCCCCATCAATTCCGGCCCCATCAATTCCGGCCCCATCAATTCCGGCCCCATATATTCCGGTCCCATCAATTCCGGCCCCATCAATTCCGGCTCCAGCAATTCCGGTCCCAGCAATTCCGGCCCCATCAATTCCGGCAGCATCAATTCCGGCCCCATCAATTCCGGCCCCATCAATTCCGGCCCCATCAATTCCGGCCCCATCAATTCCGGCCCCATCAATTCCTGCCAAATCAATTCCGGCCCCATCAATTCCGGCCCCATCAATTCCGGCCCCATCATTTCCGGTTCCATCAATTCCGGCCCCATCAATTCCGGCCCCAGCAATTCCGGTCCCAGCAATTCCGGCCCCATCAATTCCGGCCCCATCAATTCCGGCCCCATCAATTCCGGCCCCATCAATTCCGGCCCCATCAAGTCCGGCCCCATCAATTCCGGCCCCATCAATTCCGGCCCCATCAATTCCGGCCCCATCAATTCCGGTCGCATCAATTCCGGTCCCATCAATTCCGGTCCCATCAATTCCGGTCCCATCAATTCCGGCCCCATCAATTCCGGCCCCATCAATTCCGGCCCCATCAATTCCGGCCCCATCAATTCCGGCCCCATCAATTCCGGCCCCATCAATTCCGGCCCCATCAATTCCGGACCCATCAATTCCGGCCCCATCAATTCCGGACCCATCAATTCCGGCCCCATCAATTCCGGCCCCATCAATTCCGGCCCCATCAATTCCGGCCCCATCAATTCCGGCCCCATCAATTCCGGCCCATCAATTCCGGCCACATCACTTCCGGCCCCATTATTTCCGGCCCCATCACTTCCGGCCCCATCAATTCCGGCCCCATCAATTCCGGTCCCATCAATTCCGGCCCCATCAATTCCGGTCCCATCAATTCCGGTCCCATCAATTCCGGTCCCATCAATTCCGGCCCATCAATTCCGGCCCCATCAATTCCGGCCCCATCAATTCCGGCCCCATCAATTCCGGCCCCATCAATTCCGGCCCCATCAATTCCGGCCCATCAATTCCGGTCCCATCAATTCCGGTCCCATCAATTCCGGTCCCATCAATTCCGGCCCCATCAATTCCGGCCCATCAATTCCGGCCCCATCAATTCCGGCCCCATCAATTCCGGCCCCATCAATTCCGGCCCCATCAATTCCGGCCCCATCAATTCCGGCCCCATCAATTCCGGCCCCATCAATTCCGGCCCCATCAATTCCGGCACCATCAATTCCGGCCCCATCAATTCCGGCCCCATCAATTCCGGCCCCATCAATTCCGGCCCCATCAATTCCGGTCCCATCAATTCCGGCCCCATCAATTCCGGACCCATCAATTCCGGCCCCATCAATTCCGGCCCCATCAATTCCGGCCCCATCAATTCCGGACCCCATCAATTCCGGCCCCATCAATTCCGGAACCCATCAATTCCGGTCCCATCAATTCCGGCCCCATCAATTCCGGCCCCATCAATTCCGGCCCCATCAATTCCGGCCCCATCAATTCCGGCACCATCAATTCCGGCCCCATCAATTCCGGCCCATC
>JAWQFJ010020093.1:22500-28894 GCA_034096865.1 Theodoxus fluviatilis | reverse complement strand
GCGTACAGACCGAAGTCACCAGCGAAGAGTTCCACCGCTCTTGCGTACAGACCGAAGTCACCAGCGAAGAGCAAAACACCTACACCAAGCAGGGCGCCGATGTCACTGCTCCGCTAAAAATAAATGATATGACGCCACGAGCATCCGGCGACACTCGTTTAAATGCCTTCACTGACGTCACCAAGTTCAGCCAGTCCAATCACCACTGTCCATCCCACTCCACTCTGACTGGTCAATTCACAAGTTGAAAGTCACAGGTTGGTCAGCGTGAAAACGCCAGTGGAGTCCACTACACTCGTAACACTTTCAAGTCATTCACCTACACAGGGGTCAATTCTGTACTGACACCGGCTCAGGGCAAGGAAAAAAACCCACTAAAGGTACGGCTCAGCAGACACATGCTAAACAGTCTAGTAATAATAATAAACAAAGCCTGGGAAATCACAGTTTCGCCACACCAGTCTTCAATCTTTCTTTTCTGTCAAAATTGTTAGAGAAGTTAGCTTTGCAGCAGCTGCTGAAACACGTGTCCCAGTATGACTTTGGCCCGTTTTCAATCCGCGTACCGTGCTCATCATTCCACCGAAACAGCTCTGCTCCATGTTCTAAACAATCTTCTCATTGCTTCTGACAATTCCAAAGTTTCTCTTCTTACTCAGTTGGACTTGAGTGCCGCGTTCGACACAATAGACCATGGAATTCTTCTCACCCGTCTTAGAAACGTTTTTGGCATTGGGCACTTAGCACTCTCTTTCCTGCATTCATATCTCTCAGAATGTAGACATACTGTTTCGATCTCCAGTTTTGCTTCTGATCCTACACCTCTCAGTACGGAGTCCCTCAGGGCTCTGCTCTGTTCTGAGTCCTCTGCTGTTTCTACTGTACACCCAACCACTCTCCAATGTAATTGACAGTCATTTAGTCTCTCACAGTGAATTTGCTGATGATACCCAGCTCTACAACTCCTCCCATACCAGTCAAATCCACTCTCTTCTTTCTACCAGCGAACACTGTATCTCTGACGTGAAACGGTGGATGACCCGGAACAAGCTCCAACTCAATGACTCAAAAACTGAAGCACTCCTGGTGGGCGGCGGAGGCAAATCGGATCAGGCCCTCAAACTAACCATTGGTCACAGTGACATCGTCTTCTCTCAGTCTGTTAGAAATTTAGGCGTCATGTTTGACGATGATCTGTCAATGAGATCTCATGTCAACAAAGTCTGTCAGTTAGCATATTATGAGCTAAGGAAAATTAGTACCATTCGTCATTATCTTTCTCAGCAGGCCACCAAAACGCTCATCACATCACTTGTTCTGTCTCGTCTCGACTATGGAAACTCTCTTCTCGCTGGCATCCCCGACACTCTGCTTAACAAACTCCAGAAAGTTCAGAATTGTGCTGCTAGGCTAGTTTTTCGATGTCCCAAGCGTACCCATGTCTCATCACTCCTACATACACTTCACTGGCTCCCCATCTCTCAGAGGATAGATTATAAACTTGCTACTTTGTGCTTCAAAGCCATCGACAACACCGCACCACACGCTCTTACAGAAATTCTTGCAGTCTACACGCCCTCCAGATCTCTACGCTCAGCTGCTGACTCTAGAATGCTTAAGGTCCCCCGCCGTAATAAGAAAACTCAAGGACAGCGTGCCTTCTCCTATATTGGACCTGTAACCTGGAATAGTCTCCCTCTCTCAGTCCGTCATTCTGACACTCTGCCCCAGTTCAAAAGTGCTCTAAAGACCCACCTCTTCCGATCCGCCTTTCCCGCTGAGCTGCTTCGCCTTACTTGACCTGGCCTGCAAGTGCTGTGTATATTGTATAGTTTGTTCTATTTGTTCTACTGGATCTTAGTTTTTGTTTTTGTTTATGTGTGTAGTGTGTGAGTTTTTGTAGGAATGTGGTGGTGAGTGGTTGTATGAGTGTTGATTCTTTGGATTGTAAACGCCATGAGCTTGCCTGTCAAGGGAAGGTATGTGCGTATGAATAAACTATTATTATGTGGCGAGCAGGTTGTGTGGCATGATACAACATCTGGAACATCCGGGTTCTCCAAAAGCATCCAGATAGCTTTCCCATTGGTCCACGTGATCATTTGTTGGCGCCAAAACTCCGTACCTTCCTTGTGATTGGGCAGTTACATTGTGCATTTCTACTGAGCGATGTGGTGACTTTGGGGAAATCACCACTGATATTCTCTTTCCCAATGTGTGCCGTGAATGCGTATATCTGTTGCAGCAAATCATTCTTGTAGAGATTCAGTTGACACATCTTGTGAGTGTGTTACCACTGTCACACAACATATGCATACGCGCGCTAGATGCGTGTATGAACGATATAGAAAAGGCCACTTGAAGACCATTTTTGACGTCACCTGCTTATATCTCGCTGATTTGCGCGCGCGTGTGTCTCTGTGCGCACTTGCCTATGGACATTATTCACGCAAGATACTTCCGGTTTTCAAAACGAGACGGACTTTGCAAAACTATGGGAGTCTTCTATGGCCAGCACCAGTACCAGTACATTGAGTGGAAATTTCCTTCATGTGCCTCCATTCTCGCATGGAAATGTTGAAATATGGGCAAGTGATGTTGTTTTTCTTGTTTATAGCTGGGAAACTGCAATGTTTACACCAGGAAGCAAGAGCATTCGATCACTTTGCACGACCTAACGCAGTAACAACCTCTACTTATGAGAAACCTATTGTGATTGGTCCAAAAATATAAATCAGCCAATGGTAGAGAGCAATGTATAGAGTCTTGATCACACCGGACATGTTGATGTCGGCATGGCAGACGATGCTCATCTCGCAGTTTTGACTAAAAATTCAGTATATGATCAGATATAACAAACTATCTGCAAAGACAGCCCATGGTTATATTACCGTAATAAATTAACATATAGGCTTACTGACCTTATTTCAAGAAACACCGGACATAGTGATCAACACTACGAAATCTAGATCTACAAGAGTGAAGAGAGAAGGGTAACCTGTTTTACCTTCGATGTCATGCACAAATCCTTCGATGAACTTTTCGTATCCTTTCCCTTTCTTTCTACTGGGTATGTAGTAGTAGTAGTAGTAGTAGTAGTAGTAGTAGTAGTAGTAGTAGTAGTAGTTGAGAGGCTAGATGTAGGCCGTGAAGCCTTTTGAACGCCCCATCGTAATGTGTTGCGTTATATAACATAAGGTCTTAGCGCAATTTTCCTATTGCGACAGTGTCGCTCATTATAGCTTCTAGATAACGATATGAATGTAGGATCCTTGTCCAGTTGGTTTTTGAAAACTTTAGTAGTCGGTGCAGTCACCACGAATCCTTCTTCCTTTTAGTGAGTGCAGATTCAAATACTCTACGCGCTCGCTGTAAGACATCTCCCGACATTCACTCAACAACTTGGTAGCCCTGCGCTGGACTCGCTCCACAGCCTCTGACTGTATTTTTAAATGTGGGCACCAACATCACTTGCACATATTTCCGCATTTCCATGCGAGAATGGAGGTACACGAAGGAGATTTCCACTCCATGTACGGGTACTGGTGCTGGCCATAGCAGACGCCAATATTTTTGCAAAGTCCTTCTCGTTTTCGATTTCAAAATGGCCGCTGCGTGAATAACGTCTATGCCCATGTTAGTTAACAGTGTCGACATAGACAATTTGTAGACGACCATGTTTTGAAAAGTCAAACATCAAACTGTGCTGATACACGTAGTAACGCTGAAATGGTCGAAGTCGGAAACATTCGGGGACACTGTACTCGAGGTACTCTGTCCCCGCGGACACTGCACCCCAGTTTCAAATCTCGGCATTTAAACGAGAACGAGACTGCTAATAAACGTCGTTTAGCTTAAGATTACAATGTTTCCGACTTCGACCATTTCAGCCGTAGTAACCCTCCACGCACGCACGCACGCACGCACGCACGCACGCACGCACTCACTCACTCACTCACTCACTCACCTGCTGTTCATGGACAGCAAACCCCCATTCACCTACCTGCTTTGGGAAAGGCACAGACTATGACGTCGTCAGGGCGGACGTGCATGGTCTTGATGGCCTTGAAGTGCAGGGCGGGGTCCGTGGGGCAGAAAAAGGACGCCACGTCCATCCCTTGAATGTGCAAAGTCTCCATAGGTTTGGGGCTTCCCTGGGAGTCTTTCTCCTGGCTCGACGTGTCCATGCTGCTTCCCTTGGCGCGGAATAAAAACGACTGGCCCGTAGTCACAACGGCGATTTATCGGCGATATATTTTAACCCCGATTTATCTCTAAACTCAGACGATTCCAACTGCCTGTTCCGCTCTCCCATGGCTGGAAACCAGTATATATAGCAAAGCGCAACCTAGGATTCTCTGACGAGCGTACTTTATCTAACCGATCAAGATAACGCGGGGCTAGGGGATAAATCGAGTGTTAAAAAGATAAATCGCCGTTGTGAATACGGGCAGAACTTTGCTTGCCCTAGAAAACGAATCGGCTGGGTCACTGTGACGTCTCCAGCCCTGTGCGCTAGCTTTGTGTGTACCATACTGTTCGCCTGTGTAGTGTGTTTCACCCAGGATCACAGATACATGCTGCACACACAGAGACGAGCAAGTACGACTAACGTATCCTCAGGTACGCTCGCTTTACCTCTTCGTCCGCTAATAGGGTCACTGCTTTGTGGGGCAGGGCTGGCTGCGCTCAGGCAAAGATTATAGGTTACACAAAGATAGCTCATGCCGAGCTTTTGCTATATAAAGTTACAAGACGCTCGGAAACGCAGCGCCCCAAGCGGCTAGAACTATGGGTAAGTAATCACAACGCTTAGAGACATGTAAAAGTGCTTGTTTGTCGACGCGTTTCTGATGCGTTCCGATCATGTTTGTGAATACATTTACGGTGTAATGTGTAATAAAATAAAATGCTGCAATAATGGGGGTGTTTTGGCTTCTTTTTGTAGCAGGCGTTGTGAAATCGAAATATTTGGTTCATCGAAATGTGAGCCTATAGTCCGTTTCAACATTGCTCTGTCAGTGGAGACAAAGATTATTCGTCTGCTAGCCATCTAGGTACATACGGTGAGGTTTGTTTACTTATCTTTTGTGGGTTTTGTGCAGAAAGTATACGTTAAAACAGTCTAATATGACTATTTTCGATTAGTTTTTAATCTAATTATTATTTTTGCATGCTTTAACGCGGCCGGATCTTTGGCATAACTCCCCGGGCGTGCGAAGTCAGTAGCGTCTCCACTGACAGAGCAATCTTTAAACGGACTATAGGCTCACGAGACCCATGCCCAGAAGCGAGAATGAAAATGGGTCCCAAGTTTTCGATGTGGAGGTGAAAATCATATATCTCCAACGTGACATCATGTCTCTGCTCCAATGCTCTGTTGGAATGTACTGTTCTATTTCCTCTCTAAAAATAAGCCAGCGTAAGAATCTCTCTCTGTCTCTCTCTCTCTGTCTCTCTCTCTCTGTCTCTCTCTCTCTCTCCCTCTCTCTCTCTCTCTCTCTCTCTCTCTCTCTCTCTCTCTCGCTCTCTCTCTCTCTCTCTCTCTCTCTCTCTCTCTCTCTCTCGTTAGTCTGTCTGTCTGTCCGTCTGTCTGTCTGTCTGTCTGTCTGTCTGTCTGTCTGTCTGTCTGTCTGTCTGTCTGTCTGTCTGTCTGTCTGTCTGTCTGTCTATCTGTCTGTCTGTCTGTCTGCCTGTCTGTCTCTGTCTCTCTCTCTCTCTCTGACTCTCTCTGCCTCTGCCTCTGCCTCTGTCTCTCTCTCTCTCTCTCTCTCTCTCTCTCTCTCTCTCTCTCTCTCTCTCTCTCTCTCTCTCTCTCTCTCTCTCTCTCTCTCTCTCTCTCTCTCTTTACCGACCTGTATGTGCATAAATACCGATATGTAAAGGAAAGTGTTTTCAACACATACTTGTGTCCAGCATGTTATGAAACAGATGAGTGTGAAAGACATTTTCTTCTTGAATGTCCAGTATATGAGGACCTGAGAAGAAAGTTCCTTAGAAATCTCCCTAATGTGAATGTAGAGATCCAATACCTGCTGATGGAGCAAGATATAATGGTGATAAGATCTGTAGCAAGGTACTTGTATATTGCATTCAAAAGGCGGGAGGAGGCAGTGGCTACAGCAGTGACTGAAGAGGCATTCACAACTTGACTGTAACCTTTGAAATATTGATGTGAAGGGTCGGAGGCCCAACAATAAACTGTTCGTTCGTTCATTCGTTCGTTCTCTCTTTCTCTCTCTCTCTCTCTCTCTCTCTCTCTCTCTCTCTCTCTCTCTCTCTCTCTCTTCCTCTCCCTCGATCCCTCCCTCCCTCCCTCTCTCTCTCTCTCTCTCTCTCTCTCTCTCTCTCTCTCTCTCTCTCTCTCTCTCATCCCCAAATGCTCCTCGGCCCT
>JAWQFJ010020093.1:0-17500 GCA_034096865.1 Theodoxus fluviatilis | reverse complement strand
TCTCTCTGTGTGTCTGTCTGTGTGTCTGTCTGTGTGTCTGTCTGTGTGTCTGTCTGTGTGTCTGTCTGTGTGTCTGTCTGTGTGTCTGTCTGTCTGTCTGTCTGTCTGTCTGTCTGTCTGTCTGTCTGTGTTGCATGCATGCATGCATGCCTGCCTGCCTGCCTGCCTGCCTGCCTGCCTGTCTGCCTGCCTGCCTGCCTGCCTGTCTGTCTGTCTGTCTCTCTCTCTCTCTCTCTCTCTCTCTCTCTCTCTCTCTCTCTCTTCATATACGGCGACTTTGGTAGATTCCCACTTGTTATTAATAGTACTATCAGAGTTATTAAATATTGGTTAAGATTGTCAAGAATTTCACAACTAAGATTACCTAAACAGGCATATGCTATGCTACTCAATTCCAATATTCCTGAGAAAAACAAAAACTGGGTTTGTATGGTGAAATATACTTTGTCTAAACTGGGTGTTGCATATGTATGGTTGAATGGTGGCGTAGGTAACGAAAGGAGTTTTCTAAAACAACTGAAACAAAGAATGTGTGATTGCTATCTTCAGTCATGGGATGAAAGACATTGTAACAGTGACAGATAGTCATGGTATGCTTCCTTTAAGAATAGGCACTTTCAAGAACGATACCTGAGCTTTCTTAATATCAAGAAGTTCAGAGATACTCTCATCCGTTTCCGATTTGGTATAAATAACTTGAGAATTAATCAACGTTATAACCACAATGAAAGGAGAGATCTTCCCTGTCCATTTTGTGATGAGGTAGAAGACGAGAAACACTTCATGTTGGATTGTGGTGCTTACGACAAAATTAGAGGAAGATACATTGCAAAATATGTACATCCAACTTCGAACAGAAACTGTTACAATCTTATGAATGGTACCAATCAGAAGAAAACAAAAGATGTATCTATGTATATATTCTATGCCCTGAAGCTCAGAGAGGAGACACTGGCTACCTACACTTGATATTGTATCCAACTTGCACACATTTTGAAGTGAGGGCTGCTGACACACCTACTATACATTACGTGTGCAACACTGCAAGTTGTGGAGTGAAGCAAACATGTATTGTTGTTTAGGTTTTTTTCCTTTGTACATATGATTCAAATGGGCGGATGGCCCCCTGAAATAAATTCGTTCGTTCGTTCGTTCGTTCTCTCTCTCTCTCTCTCTTCATAGGCTGAAAGTGAGAAAATTGGTTGTACCTCGTGATTGTGACCCACACATTGATCTCAAACGAACTTACAATGTACATATATATATTTCCCTCTGCTCCAATGATGAAGTGATCATTCTCTGCTTACCTTTGGAACGCCAATACCTAGACAAGAAGTTGCCATATTTGGAATTGTTGACTTATATCTGGCTTTAGAAAACGGTGGCAGTACCCCGTCTTGCTAAAAACGAAAACCTACAGCTATGCCAGTATTCCTCTGCAATAGACACCAAGTCTGACGAGTCTCTCATTCGGGTCTTTTCAAAAACCTTTTGCAGATCAAGTCACAAAACAATTACCATGTATAAGTCGTATGAGGGCAAAAAAACACAACTGACTTTCCCAACACTTGAATGATTTAAAGCTGATGTCGGTGGAATGACCTCTGGAAAGCCGATAGCAGGATAGAGGCAGGTGTGAAACCACTTCCATGTAACTTCAGTAACTTGATGGCAAGTCTTCGTAACCGTCTTCCGGTAACAACATCGACTCATCCAGCAAGTTGCATTGTGTCTCTCTTTCCTTCTCGGCAGTTTTTGGAGCAGCTTGCAGACCCCGCAGCTTGCAGACCACGCAGCTTGCAGACCACGCAGCTTGCAGACCACGCAGCTTGCAGACCACGCAGCTTGCAGACCCCGCAGCTTGCAGACCCCGCATCTCTTAGACCCCGCAGCTTGCAGACCACGCAGCTTGCAGACCCCGCAGCTTGCAGACCCCGCAGCTTGCAGACCCCGCAGCTTGTAGACCACGCAGCTTGCAGACCACGCAGCTTGCAGACCCCGCAGCTTGCAGACCACGCAGCTCTTAGACCACGCAGCTCTCAGACCACGCAGCTTGCAGACCCCGCAGCTTGCAGACCCCGCAGCTTGTAGACCACGCAGCTCTCAGACCACGCAGCTCTCAGACCACGCAGCTCTCAGACCACGCAGCTGTCATACCACGCAGCTGTCAGACCACGCAGCTTGCAGACCTCGCAGCTTGTAGACCACGCAGCTCTCAGACCACGCAGCTCTCAGACCACGCAGCTCTCAGACCACGCAGCTTGCAGACCCCGCAGCTTGCAGACCACGCAGCTCTCAGACCACGCAGCTCTCAGACCACGCAGCTCTCAGACCACGCAGCTTGCAGACCTCGCAGCTTGCAGACCACGCAGCTCTCAGACCACGCAGCTCTCAGACCACGCAGCTCTCAGACCTCGCAGCGTGCTGACCCCGCAGCTTGCAGACCACGCAGCTTGCTGACGCTGCTAGGCTTTCCAGAGGCAGACGATGAGTTTATGGTGCAGACGTAAAAGCCTTTTTATGTCGTTGTCAGTGTTCCAACGGCAACGAGAGGCGTTTTGTCAACTCGTCGTTGAGAGATGCAGTGAGGTGTGTGAGCTTAATGAGCCTAGACAGCACAATTCGGCTGGAAATTGCGAAAGTGAACTAGGTGCCCCCAAAAATGCGAGAGTGTATTTGCTGGACATCTTTTTTAGTTCCCTGAGGCTGCTCAACAGAGAATCCGTTCTTTTACTTTTGACTGAGTTCTTATTCCTCTGCGCAATTTCAGACAACCCTCCATAAAATGTCAGAATGACTCGCGCTCTTGATTTTTACCACAATGCCATCCACAAAGCAGGAATGGAATTTACAACATGTACAATGTTTACTCAGATTGGAATTCTCTCTATCAAACTGTATTCAGTATTCAACGGGATTGTACACGTGACCTCCACAGTCTAGTGATAAAATTCACTGCCCACTGCTTGAGAATGTCTTCTCTGTCACGCTTAATTCTGAAACGAACACTGCCGGTGACCTTGATACTTGAATACAAGCGAATTACGAAGACAGCTTGCTTGCGCTGATTCTACGGTTATTTCTTACTTCCTATGTTCTGAGACTACATTCGGCACATTCACTAGCTGTCGCACTAACATCTTGCTCCTTGACTCTATATTGTCCGTCTTACTCAGCATATGTCCTCCTGGTGAACATCAAAATCTATTTTCCTACAAAGTCTCTTCTAACTTAGATCAAGTCCTAGATCAAACATAGTGGGGGAAGATCATAAGATTGAGGGTGGGTGGGTGGACTCTAGCGGAATTTAAAGCGTTTCCCTGAGGTCTTTTATCGCATCAGAACAGCATTATTTCCCGCATTTCAGAGCCGGGTCAGCACCCACTGGTGACGCCACAATTCCACTTGAAATGCCTGCGAACGGATGAAAAAGGGGTCGGCGTTTGTTTGTGAAGGGAAAAAGTCACCAGAGAGCTTTGAATCGGTTTAGAATGGTGGGGTGAATTCCGCCGACCTGAAGAGAGGGATGGAGGCAAAAGAGGGTGGAGTTGGGGTGGGGGTGGAAGTGGGGGTGGGAGGTGGAGGTGGAAGAGCAGACAGGGGGTAGGCGAAGATTCCCTGGCGATAGGCGGCCGGAACTATAATCACGTGCTATCCCATAGTGCACCCGTGTGACCCCTTCACCGCCCGTATGTTAGTCCCCACTGACAGGTCCCTGCAAAGCGCCATCCATTTTGCATACGTCCAGGCGCCACCCTCAGCCCTGGCGGATGCTACGTCTCTCAACAAGTTTTTACACACGAAAAATTCTGCCTGAACCTTGCATCCGCCAACCCCCTGCTTTACGGAGCATATTTACGGAAGCCTTGCGCTGGGCAGCGAAGAAAGAGTTGTGTCATTTTCTTTTCTTTTTTCCTCCTCTCCTAGGCTTCCTTTTACAAAGTGCTGATTATTTTCCCCCTCCCCATAAGATGTTATTCTGAGTAAAGAGCTCATTTTACAAAATAGTTTTTGTTACTGTCGACTTGGTTTCGGTTGAGTGTTGCTGAGTGTTTTAAAGCGTCGTGAAGCTTTTTAACGCGTCGAGCAAAAATAAGAGCTGGTTGAGGGTAGGTCATATTGAACCTCATTCTAGTCCGCTAGAGACCTCGCCTGCCGGCGAAAGAGGGCGCGTTTGTTTGGCCACAAATCTCGCGATTCTCCCTGAATGGCTAGTCGAAGGCGAGTGAGACGCTCCTACAGCTAGAAAAACGGCCAATCATCTCGCAAGGCCGAAGAACATTGGCTGCGTCCTGGCGCCAGAGTCGGTGACGAAGTTTCCGATAGACGAAATAACTGACGATTCAGATATCACATCCGTTTTTCACTTCATAGAACATTCCATGGTGTCATATCAAATGGCACGGGAGCTTTTTCAATGAGAAAAGCAACCCGGGTTCAACTGTAGACAATTTTGTCGAAAATGTTAGGCCTCGATTTATTTCGATCAATTCAAGGGACATAATTCATAGAGCGTACGCATACGGTGAAGGGACATAATTCATAGAGCGTACGTATACTGCAAGCGATAAAACAATTTTCGGCAGTTTATGTCCAGAAATAGCCAATACACCTACTCCTCTATATACGCAAATGAACACTCGAACAGCAAATACTTCCGTGTACGTACACTTTTCCATTCTCGAACCCTGAGAAGTACATTATAGGCACTGTTCTCTCCGAACACCAGTACAACTCGCACTGTCTCCGCCATTTTGGTTCATCCGGGTCACTGCAGCGGGAAGGATCGAGGGAGCTCCGAACCTACCTCAGCTTCCCGCCTTCCCGGCGAGTGCGTCCTTATGAGCGAGGAACGTAGACAACGCCTAGCCCTCGAGATTTTGGGCCAAACAAACACGCCCAGAGTCTCTAGCACAGTTCTTATCACGGGATGGAAGGATTCTATCCGGAATATTTAAATATAGGTCACACGAGAGGCTTGTGAGATCGCCCTCTGCTCTCTGACATACGCCGTTAAAGTAGTTTTGAGACTATTTCGCACAAAACTAATACATTACGCTTGTTGAGGCAATAAACAAGCGTTTATTCGATAAAATGAAATGTTTGTGTTGAAATGGAAACAAGTTTTGACATCTGAATGATTTATGTAAAAAGTTGGGGGAAAACAGTATCCGGAGCGAACTATTTTTGGCGCAATGCTGCAATGCGAGGGGTCAAGTCTATTACGCATTCATTGCGAACTGCGCCAGTCACTATTGACTCGGATTCACAGAATGATTGAACCCCGGTTCCTGAGCAAAATGTGCTGCATATTAAGGTGTAGTGGCAAGGGCACTTACATAGTTCGATTTTCACTCATTTATGGATGCTCAAACCGCACACTAGTCACCACGCTCACTGTATTATCTTTCTAGTGTGATGGTCGGTGGTGGAGGTGAGGTAGGAAAACGCAGGGCGAAGACGAGTCGCTTTCCCCGCTGTATTGACCACTGGCGGAGGGGTATTTTTTCGTTGTTACAGCATTACCACTTGCATACCAAGTCCCTCCCCCACTAAGAATGCAGCCCAATTTTATATCAAATACATGCACAGCAAGCCAGTTGATTGGACCAAACACACGGACGCGACAGAATGCAGAGTAACTCGTTTGAGGATTGGCCAAACGCACTAGCCATGGAACTGTTTTACTAACCAATGTAAATGCTTGGATGGAATTTTGAATTAGACTTTAGTTTAGAAGACCGCTGGTTGAACCGTGTGTACTTCAAGGAACAAGTAATGTATCAAGTAACCAGTTCTGGTTTTAGGAATGAAGGCATGACTAATTCAATTGACAAATGATATGACCAGCAGCTGTGTAAACATTCCAGGGTTACACACATAAAGGGGATGGGAAAAAAGAGGTTAGCAATGCAGATTTCAATCGAGGATGAAGAAGTAGATGCGCAACACATTTGGTGGTAGGTGCACCTTATCACACTAGCATCATCTCATTTCCTTTAAGAGCTGCAGCTGGGCTGCAGATGAACGCGGCAAAGTTAATTTTCCGACTTTTCCAGGTTTTCCCACACATACATATGTGGCCAAAAAGAATGTATAGTGCAATCCCATCATGAAGCAAAACATAGAGGCAGTTATTCGATTTTACGCCATTGGATGTTCATTTAAGGGGGAAATGCTTTACAAATATGTATATATCAGGGACTTCACCACCCTGAAGTGGAACATGGAAATGATTTTTTCATGAAAGACACTTTAAGATGACTGTTATCCAGTTGCTTTTTGACATTAAAACGAAACCCTTTTCTCACTACCTCTGTGTTTGTGTGTGTGTGTGTGTGTGTGTGTGTGTGTGTGTGTGTGTGTGTGTGTGT
Source organism: Theodoxus fluviatilis (assembly GCA_034096865.1). Lineage (NCBI taxonomy): Eukaryota > Metazoa > Mollusca > Gastropoda > Cycloneritida > Neritidae > Theodoxus > Theodoxus fluviatilis. Next base: position 11,126 of record JAWQFJ010020093.1, on the reverse strand, counting down.
GTGTGTGTGTGTGTGTGTGTGTGTGTGTGTGTGTGTCTGTGTGTCTTTGTCTGTGTGTCTGTGTGTCTTTGTATGAATGCGTGTGTATGTCTGTGTGTCTGTGTGTGTGTGCTTGCATGCGTGTGTGTGTGTGTGTGTGTGTGTGTGTGTGTGTGTGTGTGTGTGTGTGTGTGTGTGTGTGTGTGTGTGTGTGTGTAAGTGCGTGCGTGCGATATAAACAGCTCTTGTGAGTCTATATTTGTCGTTCGAAATATATTTTCTCTGAGGACCGTACGGTACAAGTAAAAAATGTGCCGCCTTTTCGCAATGTGCTTCATAGAGATGATTCGCACATAAGAAAAGAAACATGGCTAAAGTGCATTGCACTTTCTCCGTTACTAACATACGGAGCAGAAAAAACCCTCATATCTCTTATCTGTGTCAGCGTGGATAGCGTGTCTGCTGAGCTATAAAAAAAGCTCCAGCAAAGGTTGGCTGCAGACAACGCTACATACACCCCACGCTGAGAAGTATTCATTACAACCCAGCAGCATCCATTGCGTTCTGTAGTCAATAGGTCTTGATCAAGGCAGGTCATACCAGGCGCTTCCCGCAGTTTACTACCAAAGTTGTTGCTGCGACGCATTCGAAACAATGGAGATGTCATTGAGCAATACGCCTGTCTGTGTCCGCTGACGTAGGAATCGATAATAGCGGATGGCTAATGGCCATAATCTTTCCCTTTCATCTTGCCGCCGTCGAGAAAACAGCCTCTGTGGCGACCTTCGTGGCAGCAGGCTGTTTGTCCCAGTCAGTGCAACGCAACTTTACGGTCGACTGCAATCATCCAACATTTAGTGTGTGTCAGCAAAGAAACCCCGTTGCTAGAACGGCCTCTATGTTTCTATTACCAGCGTGGTGCTGTCAATAAAAAAGTGTTATCAGAGGCTATGGTCTAGCGTTCTCTTAGATCTCCCCGGGAACTAAAAACACAATTCTGTCTGTGCTTCAGCAAAGCAGGTCGACGCTAAAGTAACGTGCAGAATATCATTCTCTGAACTCATTGGTTGGAGAGAAAAAAGACATCTCAGAAGTGAAGTAATGGCCTTTTATCCTCTTTGACAATGTTTGCGAGAAATTGCAACACAAGCTTTGAGCAAATGACGCAGAAAATTGCCGACATTCTTTAAAATCCAGAACCATGACGAGCAACAGTGATGGCTGTGGCTAACCTTTCACCTGACATTAGTGGTCACATTTGTGGCAAGCATGACCTCTGTTGCGCTTCAACAAATACAACGGCACTATTACTGCCTAAGGCAGCAGCGATAGGGACATAATCTGCATCAGTCACCAAGTCAGACCCCGGGAATAGCGAGAATGCTTGATCCGCGAGGGAAGAGTTAAGGGCAGCACAACTACAAACGTCGGTTGAGCACTGTCCACAACGACAGCCGCAATCACGGCGAATCGACAGTGACAACATTGTCTATGAGCGGAGAGCACTACTTCATCATCAAAGCAAAGCTATTCTTCTCTTTGATGGGCTCCTCACGCGAGGGGCGGAGACGTACGTCAGCAAGAGTTTCTGGATGACGGCCAGCAAGGCCGGAGCCTGACGTCATGGAGAGACTCTTGCTGGAGAGCAAGCTCCTCTCGTGGCAGAAGTTGCCAGTGCAATCTCCGTTCACATGTGCCTAACGTCTCCCAGTGCCAGTGCAATCTCCGTTCACATGTGCCTAACGTCTCCCAGTTTGTCTCTTGGAAGGATTTGGGTGTAAGTCCTTGTAGTCTTCAACGGCGTCTGCGGAGCCATCGGGGAGTTTTTTCTGCATCTGGACCAATATAAAATTATGACAGAGAGAGAGAGAGAGAGAGAGAGAGAGAGAGAGAGAGAGAGAGAGAGAGAATGCAAACGATTTTTTGTTGTAATCCACGTAATGTGTAAGTGTTTATCATCATCATCATCATCATCATCATCATCATCATCATCATCATCATCATCATCATCATCATCATCATCATCATCCTCCTCCTCCTCCTCATCATCATCATCATCATCAACATCATCATCATCATCATCATCATCATCATCATCATCATCATCATCATCATCATCGCCGTCGTCGTCGTCGTTGTTGTCTTCAACGTTATCTGTCTTGGCACCATGATTGTGTCATCATTACTATCCTCATCCTGGCGATGGGCAGGGTTATTGGGTTCCTATAGTACTGCGTGTCGTAAACGGGTTTATTCTTCAAACCCAACAAAACTCATTATTCTACAGTAAGAGAAAATAATTCACTGAGAAATATTTGCATTTCTTTAAAATGACTGTATCAGTCTTGGAATCAAATGAGAGACGAAGACTGTCATCGTGATAATTTCGGCAACCTAAAGTATGTTCCGTCCCCTCTCTTTATCCCAGTGTCTCACGTCATCGTATTTGCAACATTCCCTCTCATGGAAGAAGTAAATTCAAAAGAAAGAGCTGGTATCCAGCCAAATTACTTTCATATGTACCGAAATAATCAGAATCACTTTACAGTTGAAATAATGCATCAAACAGTGCCACCTCGATTGATTTGTGCATAATATTTCAAGCAGCATTCCATGACCACCCTGACATTCTGCTTGCTAAATCTTTTGTTTGAAATCGAAACGTCTGTACAGCTGCTCATCGAGTTAAATGCATGCGTGGCACTTTCTAGTCTCTTCTATTGCTTTACATTTTTCCCATCATCACGATTGCTCTCAAAGTGTAATGACCTACGCCAAACAATTTCACCTCCTTGTCATCGTGTGTGTGAAAATGTGATTTTTCATTGTTTTTGAGATCGTAACTGAATCAGGCATATTAAACCTTACAGGATGAGTGTGATGAGATAACCCCCCTCCCTTTTTCCCCATTGTACTTACTAACCTGGTATGTACATTAGTGTGGCCGCCAACCGTGCTAAAAATAGTGGCATTAAAGTGTGTAGTTGGGGTGTGACTCGCCAGCCAATCAATCTCCACTGTGTGATCGAGGGTTGAGTTCAGAATTGGCCTATACTGTCCCTCTGCACGATATATGGGAGGCGAGTGACTAAAAATACCGTAACTTGCATTATGTTGCTGTGAACTATTTCGGTAATTATGCCATTGATGATCTTGCGTGACCTGGGGAGGTTGCTGGGCCATGGAATACTATCCATCTGTCCAGTTATAGCACTGGGTGCAAGCCTGTCGCTAGGGCGGAACGAAAACGTGTGATTGGCCCCCGCTTTCACCTGTGATTGGATAATTTTTTGCGATTGGCATATATATATATATATATATATATATATATATATATATATATATATATAGAGAGAGAGAGAGAGAGAGAGAGAGAGAGAGAGAGAGAGAGAGAGAGAGATCCGCATGTACATTATGCAGACATGCATGACCGATGATGCAAACAAAAGGGGTGATGATGGGATGTCCAATGATGAGAATGTAAATACGACAGTAAAGTAGGACAAAGTGCATTGAATCACTCGTCATAAACGATGCCACCTGGCTGTGATGAGAGGAATATAATGAGGAAGCCTGCAGGGATCATTAGATTAGCAATGTTGATCCGCAGTGTATTATGCAAGTCAACCCCGGTCGTCGAGTTTTGTCGTATCTTTACGATGGCCGGTAACAGCTCGTGAAAACGTGTACTTCTAGGAATATTGGGCCACCTACCTCGATCTACACGCCGTTCTGGTGCTCTGAGGTCATAGCCCCTGTCCCCTGCCTCCTGCTGAAATTCTCTCTCTCTCTCTCTCTCTCTCTCTCTCTCTCTCTCTCTCTCTCCCACTCTCTCTTTCTCTCTCTTTCTCTCTCTCGCTCTCTCTCTCTCTTCTCTCTCTCTCCTCCCTCTCTCCTCTCTCTCTATCTCTCTCTATCTCTCATTCCTCTCTTCTCTCTCTCCCCTCTTTTCTCTCTCTCTCCCCTCTCTTCTCTCTCTTTCTCTCCTCTCTTTTCTCTCTCTCCTCTCTTCTCTTTCTCATCGCTTCTCTCTCTCTCTCTCTCTCCTCTCTTCTCTCTCTCCTCTCTTTTCTCTCTCTCTCCTCTCTTCTCTCTCTCTCTCTTGCTCTCCTCTCGTCTCTCTCTCTCTCTCTCTCTCTCTCTCTCTCTCTCTCTCTCCTCTCTCTCTCTCTCTCTCTTTCACTCTCTCTCTCTCTTCTTCTTCTTCTTCTTCTTCTTCTTCTTCTTCTCTCTCTCTCTCTCTCTCTCTCTCTCTCTCTCTCTCTCTCTCTGTTCTCACCTTAGCATCATTGCATCGTCGGGGACGCTGTCGGTTGTGGTTATTTATCTGACTGTGTGCCTTTGATTGTAGACGAGCAATTTTATGAAAGTGACCGCATACTTGGTAGCGATCACTGTTTTATTTTCTAAATTTCTACAACTTTGTATATACAATCTTCACTCATTTCCACTGGTGAGATTCGCTTGTGCATCAGAAGGGATGAATTTGAAAGCCTCCTCATATGAAAAGCGGAGCGCAGTGGCACTCCACTCTGTAAACAAACAGGACTTTTAGTGTTGCTTCAAAACGATTTCACGCAATCTACAATGCGCAATGCCTCTCCATTCCAGCAATCTGACACATATCCGCAAGAAGGAGGGGTAACCCCGATTCAAATAAAGTTCGAAGACCTCAATCCCAGCTTGCATTTAATTTGGGGCAGTGTTGATTTGGGCCGTCTAGGGCAGCAAATCGATTAAATCTATCTCCGATGGAGTTTTGTATTTAATCTTAGGAAGGAACTGCGTTATTTCGTCAAATACTTCTCGTGCGTCCGCGACCATCCCATTGAAGCTTAACACTGGGAGGAAGCAGGCATTTCAGAGGTCATCTTGCGTCGAAATGGGATGGATGAAGTGACGTCCATTTTGACAAATGAGCAAAGTGCTGACAATTTCCTTGCCTCGAATATGTGGCTACTGTTGCCAGGACGTCATACAGCAGACAGTTGCCAGGATGAGTCCACGCCAGCACACCTTAGTTTCTCGGCATGCCTTGCGCAGACGGATTTCGAACTTCCGATCTTTCATTTCCGGGTAGGGACACAACCCTGTCACTTCCTGTACTCACCCGGAAGTGAGCGAGGAGCGCCAATAGCGGGGAGGAAGCCTGGGATCGCATGGCATGATGACGTCACGTCTATACCTCCGCCCTGGTCATTTGACGCGGGTTCATTCCAAGGCTTTGCTTGTTCTGGAAAATGGCAAATGGGAAATTCAGCCCTGCCGTGGCGTCAGGTTTGACATTTGCCTACAGCATCCCACGTGCGCAGGTGACCTTGTCAAGCAACCAGTCATCGATGGGAAAGACAGTCGCTAATCAATCTCGACTGGAACGAAATGCTCATGGCGCAGACACAAAAAGGAAAAAAAAATGTTGAAACTGGCCAGTACCCACAGATTAAAAACCAGAGATCGATTAGTTCGAGGACAGACGGGACATAAACGCTGAAAGTCTAGATTATGTAGCTGTGTTGGAGCAGAAGATACCCAAGCCTTGACTTCTAGTGGTTCCCATTGCACATTATTCTGTGGCAACAAGGAATTCCAAGTCAAACCACATCCAATCCCACCGCGGCTCACTCATGCATTTACATCCACCACCCAGTGCCTCCTTTTGGGTTAGGAGTGAGAATCCATGTAGACCGACCGCGTCTCCCTACGCGATTCATTAGAGAAGAATTACTGGGAGTAATCTTGACTTCGTATCCATGCTCCAACCATCGTTTTCGTGATCAGTTGCCTTACATGACCTACACAAGCTGATAGGCCGCATAACTTCATTCATTCATTGCGTCCACCCATCCACACCCACGCTGATCCACCCATCCACACCCACGCTGATCCACCCATCCACAACCACGCTGATCCACCCATCCACAACCACGCTGATCCACATCTACACAGTCATTGCGTCCACCCATCCACAACCACGCTGATCCACCCATCCACACCCACGCTGATCCACCCATCCACAACCACGCTGATCCACCCATCCACAACCACGCTGATCCACCCATCCACAACCACGCTGATCCACCCATCCACAACCACGCTGATCCACCCATCCACAACCACGCTGATCCACCCATCCACAACCACGCTGATCCACCCATCCACAACCACGCTGATCCACCCATCCACAACCACGCTGATCCACATCTACACAGCCATTGCGTCCACCCATCCACAACCACGCTGATCCACCCATCCACAACCACGCTGATCCACCCATCCACAACCACGCTGATCCACCCATCCACAACCAAGCTGATCCACCCATCCACAACCACGCTGATCCACCCATCCACAACCACGCTGATCCACATCTACACAGCCATTGCGTCCACCCATCAACAACCACGCTGATCCACCCATCCACAACCACGCTGATCCACCCATCCACAACCACGCTGATCCACCCATCCACAACCACGCTGATCCACCCATCCACAACCACGCTGATCCACCCATCCACAACCACGCTGATCCACCCATCCACAACCACGCTGATCCACCCATCCACAACCACGCTGATCCACCCATCCACAACCACGCTGATCCACATCTACACAGCCATTGCGTCCACCCATCCACAACCACGCTGATCCACCCATCCACAACCACGCTGATCCACAACCACGCTGATCCACCCATCCACAACCACGCTGATCCACCCATCCACAACCACGCTGATCCACCCATCCACAACCACGCTGATCCACCCATCCACAACCACGCTGATCCACCCATCCACAACCACGCTGATCCACCCATCCACAACCACGCTGATCCACATCTACACAGCCATTGCGTCCACCCATCCACAACCACGCTGATCCACCCATCCACAACCACGCTGATCCACCCATCCACAACCACGCTGATCCACCCATCCACAACCACGCTGATCCACCCATCCACAACCACGCTGATCCACCCATCCACAACCACGCTGATCCACCCATCCACAACCACGCTGATCCACCCATCCACAACCACGCTGATCCACATCTACACAACCATTGCGTCCACCCATCCACAACCACGCTGATCCACATCTACACAGCCATTGCGTCCATCCATCCACAACCACGCTGATCCACATCTACACAGCCATTGCGTCCACCCATCCACAACCACGCTGATCCACATCTACACAGCCATTGCGTCCACCCATCCACACCCACGCTGATCCACATCTACACAGCCATTGCGTCCACCCATCCACACCCACGCTGATCCACATCTACACAGCCATTGCGTCCACCCATCCACACCCACGCTGATCCACATCTACACAGCCATTGCGTCCACCCATCCACAACCACGCTGATCCACATCTACACAGCCATTGCGTCCACCCATCCACAACCACGCTGATCCACATCTACACAGCCATTGCGTCCACCCATCCACAACCACGCTGATCCACATCTACACAGCCATTGCGTCCACCCATCCACAACCACGCTGATCCACATCTACACATCCATTGCGTCCACCCATCCACAACCACGCTGATCCACATCTACACATCCATTGCGTCCACCCATCCACAACCACGCTGATCCACATCTACACATCCATTGCGTCCACCCATCCACAACCACGCTGATCCACATCTACACAGCCATTGCGTCCACCCATCCACAACCACGCTGATCCACATCTACACAGCCATTGCGCCACCCATCCACAACCACGCTGATCCACATCTACACAGCCATTGCGTCCACCCATCCACAACCACGCTGATCCACATCTACACAGTCATTGCGTCCACCCATCCACAACCACGCTGATCCACGTCTACACAGCCATTGCGTCCACCCATCCACAACCACGCTGATCCACCCATCCACAACCACGCTGATCCACATCTACACAACCATTGCGTCCACCCATCCACAACCACGCTGATCCACATCTACACAGCCATTGCGTCCACCCATCCACAACCACGCTGATCCACATCTACACATCCATTGCGTCCACCCATCCACAACCACGCTGATCCACATCTACACATCCATTGCGTCCACCCATCCACAACCACGCTGATCCACATCTACACAGCTGTGTCGTGCATGGACTGTGCTTATGCAATTGACGTGTGTTGATTCCATGGACTCTTTGTCCCACGCACTACTTTAAACTTCACATTCCCACGTCAAATCCTCCGACAGTAATATATCGCCATTGCTTTCCCCAGTACTGCTCCTTTTTCTCTCCTGTCGTTTATGTATTGACTGATTCTGTCAGGAGAAAGAAATGTGAAGGATACAATGGCTGTGAAGGCGATTCAGCAACGCACTGAGGTGTGCCAAGGGCGTGTCAGAGCACACAGAAGACATGGTCATCCAGTGCAGCCAAGGAGGTCCCCAGACGCAACGATATTTCGTGCCACTGGATCAAGACCTCTAAGGCCTGGAGAGTGGGATTGTCTGTGTGCAAAGACCTTTCCACTTAAAAATCTTTCACGCACGGGTTTCGTTGTGCATTCAAGTCACGCAAGCCACGTGCGTATTCATAAAAGATGACAGCTCACAGTCTTCCTCGGCCCCCGATAGACCACCACTTTCTCTCTTCTTTTTGGTTTCTTTTTGTTATTAAAAATTATCCTTGTGTTATTGAGGGCTGCCTTTGGCCAACACTTTTTTGTTTTGTATTTGTACTACAATTTTGATGTATTTTGTTAATTTGCTATTGTTTCATTAAATGTAATTAGCTCACAGGGTTTTCCCTTGTCCATTCTTTCTTGAGATATGTAGACCACCAAGAAGAAAAAGAAGAAGAAGAAGATTATGTCAATGTGTCTATTTCTAATGTTCACCGTTACTTCCAGTCATTGTCAGAGACCCAAGCCGATTCGCATGCCCCAGAACGATTTTCGACATGGTTGGACAAGGCTAATGGTGCGACAGGTCCATTCCGTCATGAGTCAGAGAAGTGAATCACGTTGTGGAAGTGGACGAAAGAACGGCAAAGACGCAGTGGAAATGAGAGTCTTTTCACAGTATACATGAATGAATGGTTCGGTGGATGGAGGTTGGAGGATGGAGGATAGATGGACGGACGGATGGATGGATGGAGTTGGATGGATAGATGGATGGAGATGATGGATGGATGGAATGAGATGGATGAGATGGATGGATGGATGGATGGATGGATGGATGGAAGGATGGATGATGCGATGGATGATGGATGGATGATGATGGATGATGGATGGATGGATGAGATGGATGGATGGGATGGATGGATGGATGGTCGATAGATGGATGGATGGATGGTTGGATGGATGGATGGATGACTGATGGATGCATGCAAGCATGGGGTTTTACGGCCATTCAGCTACTGGAGGCTAGGTGAGGCCCAAACGTTTAGAAAAAGAACTATTTACAGTTTGAAAATTATCTAAACACGTGAAAATGCCCCGTGGGGCAGAAGGCAGCAAGAATTAGGTGACATGTAAAGAAAAACAATATTACATATCATTCATCGAGTATTTCACTAATTCATAGGCGACCATCTTCCGTGTACCATGAAACATCAGCCTCTACTGTCCAAGGGACGCAACTCCTGGCAGACCACAACGGTGGACTAATTGCAGACACGAAAGGACTAAGTCTTCAACAATGAATGCCGCGTTTTCCACGTCCACTGATCATGCCCTGACGAAAATGCCTTGCGTTGTAAACACGGGGCTGTGGTCTGAAGAACAGGAAGTATATTCTAGCAAAGAGAATAGTTGATAGACGATCGAGTCAGGACACTAATTGTCCTTATGCTCACTGTGCGGATAGCACGCCATTGCAATGTATGTATGTATGGTTATGTATGATGTATGTATGATATGTATGGTTATGTACCGTAAACGTTATGTATGTATGTTATGGGATGTAATGTATGAATGGAGTATGTATGTTATGTATGTATTGTAAAAGGGTATGTGATGTCATGAGAATGCTATGGTATGTATGTATGTATTTTGGCTCTTATATAGCGCCAATCTCACACCCAAAGGCATGCTCAAGGCGCTCAACACGTTCACCCTTTGAATAAAAGAGTTTTTAGCTGTGACTTGAAAGTCTGTATTGAAGGAGATTTCCTCAGTCTGTCTGGGATATCGTTCCAGAGTTTTGGTCCAGCATACGAGAATGCTCTCTCCCCAGATCTCTTGGTGTTGTAGCGTGGCACATGGAGTAATGACTGCGCCGAAGATCTGAGATCCCTCACAGGCTTATAAGTCTTGAGGAGCTCAACCAGATACAGCGGGGCCAAACCATTGACGCACTTGAACACATGACACAGTGTTTTGAACACAATACGTTGGTGGACAGGCAGCCAGTGTAGCTCTCGAAGGATGGGTGTTATGTGAGAACGACTAGGTGGACGTTTCACTATACGTGCTGCGGTGTTCTGCACCTGTTGAAGTCTTCGGAGATATTCTTGGGTTTCACCTAGCAGAAGGCTATTGCAGTAATCAAGATTAGACATCACCAACGTCAATACAAGAGTTGTGGCCGATTTTTCAGTCAGGCATTGTCTGATACTTGAGATACGTCGGAGCTGCCAGTAGGAGGAAGAGATCGTTCTGCTTACGTGTGGCCCCATAGAAAAATGCTCATCGATCTTTACGCCAAGATATGTCACACATCTTGACGAGGGGACCTCGACTCCCGAAATGGAGATGTTGGTTTCTGGGAACAACTGAACATGTGCCTTAGAACCGATGATGATGAATTCTGTTTTGTCTTCATTTAATTTCAGACGACTTTTCACCATCCATGTTTTCACATCGGTGCAACATCTCTCCATGGAAGCTTTTGCCGCAGCGAAAGAGTCTTTGTCAGGGTTCGAGGTTGTAAATAACATAGTATCATCTGCGTAAAGATGGAATGACAGATGATGACTATCAATCAGGGCACTCAGAGATACTGTGTAGATGGAATATAGCAACGGTCCGAGAATTGACCCTTGAGGAACTCCACAGGTGATAACCACCTCACTCGAAGTCCCTCCTCCACAACAACTGTCTGTGTTCTTCCAGATAAGTATGATTGAAACCATTTGAAGGCTGTTGATGATATTCCTAAGTTCTTTAA